>CM051465.1:0-65000 GCA_028015225.1 Carex myosuroides
ACCGTGTAGCTTAACTCTTTCTACACGGACATTTAGTTAAATGTCCGTGTAGCTCTCCTCTTTCTACACGGACATTTAACTAAATGACCGTGTAGCTATCTTTTTTCTACACGGACTTTAGTTAAATGTCCGTGTAGAAAGTACATTTTTTTTTTTTTTTGTATTTTTTGTTTTTCGGCTAGCCTCCAGTTTTGCTAGCCATTTTTGTTACAGAACTATATATTCCAGATTTTCCAGATTTCATATAACAAGAAATCCATATTTTCCAGATTAGCAATAAATTCATATTAGCAAGAAATTCATATTTTTCAGATTAGCCAGAAATCCATATGCAATAAATTATACAATATTCATATACACCAAATTATACAAAATTATGCAAATCCATATCGAGGATTACAAAATTCCATGGCAAACCACCTTGCCCACATGCACCGCACATCGTCGATCTGATCCTTGGTGTAATGCGCTTGTTTTGTCACATTCTACAAAATTATAATTTGATAATAGTTAGTATTTCAGAAAAGGTAGATATCAATTGCTTATTATATAGGAAATTCATATGAAGTACATACCGCATCTGGGAATTCGAATTGTATTCTTTCGACAAAGTCAAACATGAATATCATCGTGTAATAAGCGCATTCCCAACCCTCCTTCTGTTGCGGGCACTGAAATTTACATTTAGCGGCATTTGTTAGAATGACAATAATTTTTTTAACAAGATATGAAATTTCTAACTCAAGGCCGTGTGCTCACCTTCAAGTACTTCCAATTCAACTTGCTTTTCTTGCCCGGGCCCGTGCTATGTGATCCTCCCTCTTTAATATATTTCACAAAAGCCCTTACAAAAGTGAGTGAATGTAATTAGCAATTTTATAATTTGATATGATTGAAAGAAATGCAAACCTATAGAATTATTATTGCTTACTTATTCACAAAAGGCAAGATAACTTTGCAATTGGCAGCCGCGGTCCTTCCTCCTGGCTTACAAGAATCAATAATTATGCCCGTGCTTAAGTACGGCACAATGAGAATCGTGCACCAATGTTTGCTGTTGGATCGAGGAGAAGAATTATAGTACTTTAGCATGAGAATGAATTTCTTTATACAATTCTTTAATTAAAATATAAACAACACATAAGTTAAGATTAGAACTAACCCCTCGTGGTATGGCATGAGAATGAATTTCTTCTCCTCCGCCTTAGCACGATGCATCGCAGAACACATGTACTCGATAGCCATATCCGGATAATATGTCACTGCCGTAGAACTCACTTTCTCGGGGTCCAGAAACATGCACAAGTTCTTCTTTTCAACCATCTCATCACAGTTTCGGACTAGCTTCCTGAAACTCATCATATTGTAATTAGAATATATATTTGAGTTCTATACAATAATGAAAATATTTTAATATCACTAACATGAGAAAAATGGTGATGTGTGACACATCGAGCCATTTGTCGGATGACGAGTGATGGAAGAGGTCCTTGAAGTCTTTGAACGACAGCAGGAGATCCCTGCCTTCGTGTAGAAACATCCCAGGTGGGACAGGGATGATGATAGCCTCCATGCCTTCGGGCGCCGTCATCAAGTAGTCGTGGAGAAAGCGCAAATCATTGGGCAAACAGCTGTATTCTTCTTCTGTGACCATAGGACGGGGCGGTGATTGTGGCGCGTCAGCCCCGACGTCGCAAGCCACCTCCTGACGTACCGGTGACATCGCCGTACCGGTGACATCATCTCCTCGTGTCTGTATCAAGTTATAGATGTATTATTCTAGTATTTCAAAAAGAATGAGTTGAACGTAACAAAATAAATGAGTTATTTTATGGATTACCTGATCCAAAACAATCTGACTCTTGGGCCATTGGACAAATGACATCCGTGCGTCATCAAGCACAACCGCTTCGTCGGTAGGGACAGGAAGGGGTACGCGCTGCCATCCATCCAAGACTAACTCAACCTGCACGCATGCATGGTCGGGTCTTAGCTGAGTATGGTGTACACTTTTGGCGAGTGGATGTACAACGCCCTTAGCAACGAGTATAGAAACACTGCCATTCCGCAGGATGAGGTCGCATGCTCTGGGGTCCTGTAAATTTATAGGAAAGTTGTTTATTTTAGTGATGCGATATTGTATAACACGGTTGCAAACATGTTTTAAATACCTTTAGATTATGAAGAAGTATTGATTACCTTGAGATTATCCAAATCGTCGTTCGCGCCCCACGTGCCGGATGCTTGACTACTTCGCCGAATTCCCGGCGAAATGGGAGGTGGTTGCTCGGATGGCTGCGTAGTTGCTGATCTAATTTGTGTCAACATTGCTTCCATCTCAGCAAACCTTGCGTCGTACTCTTTGCTCACCTCCGCGCGTATCTGCGCAACTATCTCGTCTTTGTTTACCTTGGCACGCGATTTTCTTCGAGGTTTTTGTCCCTCCACTCGGAACACCTCCTTCCAGTCCCTGTAGACCCCTACACCCCTTACTCGACCCGGGTGTTCTGGATTCTCGAGCGTTGCGGACAAGGAATCATTTTGTCGTTCGACACTCCGGGCACCCGAGTTGACCTCCTCCTCCACTTCCAACTGTTCAAGTAGAAGAATTAGTTAAAGCAAAAGAACAATTGATGTACTTTCGGAGTTATAAATGACTCTTACCATTCTTTGAGCCACGCTTTGCAAATCCGTTGGGAGTACTATCCTCCCGTCAGCGGTTACCTCGGCTCTACCCATGACCCAATCTTTGCCCCTAGGATTTTGGATCCTAACCACGGGTGAGTCAGAATCCTTGTTCGCGTCCAGGACTTTCCTCCATTCTGCCGTCTTACCCTCGTAACCACCTGACCCTAGATGGTGTGGATACTTGTTAAAGGCAACGGTCATCCTGCCTTTATTACTTTTTGCCTTCACAGAAACAAGACAATAACGATCAGTTAGTTTTAGAAAAAAGAGTACATATCGAGAAAGAATAAGCATAAATTTGGCACGAGTTAGATACCTTGAACTCTTCGGTAGACTTCAAAGCTTGAAACGCATCCCAGTCCTCTTGTTTTAGCCATTTGTAGTAGCCGACCGGATTTCTCCCTTTCTCCATGAACTCCGTCTTCAACGTGCTCTTGTATTGCTTCCAACCATTGTTCATAATCTTCAAAGTCTTAACCTTTGGAACATCATTCTCGATGTTCCACTGAGCCTGATTGACACAAAAATTTAGTGTATTTAAGTATAGATCATACATGACCAATAATTCAAGAGAAGAGTTGTTAGGCACTTTACCTTCACCGTGTTCCACCACTCGTCCTTCAAGTCATCCTCAAAATGATCCCATCTCTCAACAAGGATACTCGCATTTTGCCTCACGAAGCTCGTACACCAATTTGAATATTTCTGCCGTTTTGGTCCCTGCGCACGCCCGTCTTCTGTGAACCAGATTTCTTGATGGGTCTGCTCGGACGTGCTCGTGCACATTGTCGGCCCTCTCCTCCTTCTTTCTGATGAGGCAGTAGCTTGCTGCTCCTCTTCTGCCATCATCTCGACGTACTCATCCTCATCCGACATGGTTCTGCATGAAATTAAAGATCAAATCATAAGTGACCAATAATTGATATGCTTGTACAAAAATTGATATTCTTGTTCAAAATATCATAGGTATGACCAATAATGAAAACCTAAATTGATATTATTGTACAAATATGCTAAAATTACCTCTTGCTAAAATGAACATAAAATAAAATTGACTAATCTAAACCTCTTGCTAAAATCACCTCTTGCTAAAATACCCTAAATTAATCAATTTTTGGCAAAATACCCTAAATCATATAACCTAGATTAATCAATTAACCTAGATTAATCAATTTTTGGCACAATTTTTGACATATAACCTAGATTAATCAATTAACCTAAAATACCCTAAAATACCCTATATCATATAACCTAGATTAATCAATTTTTGGCACAATTTTTGACACAATTAATGAATGAATTGATATCCGGTATAGCACCATTTTTGACATATAACCTAGATTAATGAATGAATTGAATGAATTGACACAATTTTTGACACAATTTTTAACAAGTACCATAATGTATTCAATACCAACCATGGCTAACGGGTTCAAACCCAATAAGAAAAATAAAGTAAAAAGAATATGACTTTCAGTCAATCAACAAGAGCTCAACTCAGTTTAAAGCACCAGAACCCCTATTGCAAAATAATAGTAGAGAGAGAGAGACGCTAACCAGAACCCCTATTGCAAAATAATGGTGAGGCAAAATGGCGGCAAGGCGGTGAAGAGCTCGGAGTAGGCTTTCGAGTAGCTCTGTGAGGGTTTTTGGAACTGAACCGCTTAATTCTCTGTGAGGGTTTTCGGACTTATGAAAATTTTGGCAGAGAAGGATTTCGAAATAATAGTGTTTTCCTCATTATACACGGACTTTTAACTTAAAAGACCGTGTACAAAGAGCTTTATACACGGACATATTCTAAAGTCCGTGTGCAAATATCCTTTCTACACGGACATCTAGCTAATAGTCCGTGTAGCTCTCTTCCATTTCTACACGGACTATTAGCTAAATGTCCGTGTATAAATAGGTCCGACAGGCGGGTCCCAGGTTAAGTAAAATTTCAGATTTCTAATATTTATAAAGTAATAATATATTAAGTAAAATTTCAGATTTCTAATATTTCTAAAGTAATAATAAATAAATTATGTACTTTCAGATTTCTAATATTTAAAAAATTATACCGATATTTGTACCAAGCAACTAATATTAAAATCTAATAATGAAATTTTATTTATTTTATTTTATTATTAAATGTATTAACTAATATTTTCAAAAACTAATACTAATATTTGATAATATTATAAGCATTAAACATAATCCTTCATTGTTGCAATATTTGATAATATTTGATAATCCTTCATTAAACATAATCCTTCATTGTTTCAAAAACTAATACTAATATTTGATAATACTAATACTACATTATGCTTTTTTCCTTATTTCCCTCTTTTTTTCCTTTTTTTATTTGATATATTACAAGCTAAGGTTGCAATATTAAAAGCTACACGGTCTTAAACAAAATAAATATTACACATTATGCTTTTTTTTTCCTTTTTCTCCTTTTTTCCACTATTTGAACAGTACCCTCGGCCCATAATCCTTCATTGTGGTCGGACCGCATGTAGTCAGCTTCGTCTACCCCTTCAAGTGTTGCTACCTCAGTTTGCACATCAGTACAAAATGGAGGTACTTCGTCGAACTGGTCGTACTCTTCTTCATCGACGACATTTTCTACCCCGACAATCCTTCTTTTTCCGGATAGGACGACGCTCAACCTGGCATCACTCGGGTCAGTGGCATAAAAGACTTGGGTGGCTTGCTTGGCGAGTATAAACGGATCATCAACATGCCCAACCCTGTTTAAATCAACGAGTGTGAACCCGTCGTTATCAACTTTAACACCTCGGTCTTCGACCCATTGACACCGAAACACGGGAATGCTCAGGCGAGGACTGTAAATGAGCTCCCAAATTTCTTGAATAACGCCATAATATGACTTTGATGCTATTACAGCCCGGCCATCTCCGGATCTACTGAATTCTTGAGAGGTCGCCACCAACGTCACCCCACTGTTTTGCATCGTGCTCTTATCACTCTGGGATTTAGTATAAAATGTATATCCGTTAATCTCGTATCCTTGGAATGTTCTAACAACAATTTGGGGTCCTTTGCCAAGCAGTTTAACAATTTCAGGTACGGGGTGTGACTGCACTCTTTCTTTCAGCCATCCTATAAAAGAACGATTATGCTCGTTAGTAAGCCACTTCTGACTCCTCGTGTAGTTTTGTTGTTGAAGGATTGTCATGTGCTCATCTATGTAGGGAGCAACATCTGTCATGTGTTGTAGTACAATAAAATGTGCCTTTTGTAGTTCATTTAGATCAGCAACTACGGCTCTCAACCCAATTGTCCCGACTCCTTGGAGCCTTCCCTCGTATCGAGATTTTGGAACGCCAATAGGATCCACACCGGTCAAGTAGTTGGTGCAAAAATCAATCACCTCCTCCGTAGAATATCCTTCTATAATGCTGCCTTCGGGTCGATGTCGGTTCCTTACGTATTTTTTCAAGATGCCCATGTATCTCTCGAATGGATACATATACCGAAGGAACACGGGACCACAAATCTTAATTTCTCTCACAAGATGAACAACAAGGTGAACCATGACATCGAAAAAAGATGGCGGAAAATACATCTCAAGTTGGCAAAGAGTAACGACGACCTCCTTTTGCAAAGAGTCCAATTTTAGAGGGTCTACCACTTTGGAATTTATTGCATTGAAGAAAGAACAAAGCTTCGTAATGGTTTGACGAACGTGCTTTGGTAAAATTCCCCGAATTGCAACCGGAATTATATGTGTCAGTAAAACATGACAGTCGTGAGATTTCAGACCGACCAGTTTCAAGTCCTTCATCGACACCAACTTCTTAATATTCGAAGAATATCCTGATGGGACTTTTATACCATTGAGGCATTCACAGAAGCTTGTTTTCTCTTTCTTTGACATTGTGCACAGTGCGGGGGGTAGGTATGTGCGCTTCCCTTTCTCCTGCGGTGCGAGCTCGGGTCGTATTCCCATCTCTACCATGTCTTTTCTCACTTTAATACCATCTTTCGTCTTCCCCGGAATGTTCAATAATAAACCAATTAAACTGTCACAGACATTTTTTTCGACATGCATGACATCTAGGCAATGCCTCACTTCTAAATATTTCCAGTACGGTAGATCCCAAAATATGGACCTCTTTTTCCAAATATTCTTCGGTAGTGCTTTGGCGCATTTTCCAAAAACAACATCAATGTTTTTTACCCGTTCGAAGACACTCTCCCCGTCTAATGGATGACGAGCCACTCCAAGCTCAATTTTCCCGTTGAATGCCATCTTCTTCTTACGATATGGGTGATTAATAGGAAGAAACCTACGATGCCCCATGAATACATTCTTTTGACAATTTTTCAACCTCAGCACCTGCGTGTCATCTTCACAGATCGGGCACGCTTTTGCTCCTTTACAAGTGTAACCCGACAAATTCCCATACGCGGGGAAATCATTTACGGTGCAAAACACCATGGCCCGCAAGTTAAAGGTCTCTTTCATATACGCATCCCACACCGGGACGCCATCACGCCACAATTTTTGGAGGTCCTCGATTAATGGTGCGAGATATACATCTATGTCATTTCCGGGTTGTCTGGGTCCTTGGATTAGTAATGACATCATTATATATCTGCGTTTCATGCACAACCAAGGAGGAAGATTGTAGATGCATAAAAGAACTGGCCAAGTACTGTGCCGACTGCTCATACTTCCAAACGGACTCATTCCATCTGAGCTCACCACAATCCTAAGGTTCCGCGGTTCAGAACCAAATTCTTTGAAATGTCTGTCAATGTTTCTCCATTGAGGAGAATCAGCCGGGTGCCTTAGTTTACCGTCATTTTTGCGCTCTTCTTCGTGCCAGCGCAATAATTTTGCATCTTTGGGATTCGCAAACAACCGTTTGAATCTCGGTATTATCGGCAAATACCACAACACCTTAGCCGGAGGTCGGCCACTTGTGTCCTCGTTACAATCATCAGTGTCCTGGTCCTTACGACGTTTATATCGTGAAACACCGCATTTAGGACAGACATGCATGGCCTCGTACTCGTTACGATACAATACACAGTCATTCGGACATGCATGTATTCTTTGGATCTTCAACCCCATTGGACATATCAACTTCTTTGCCTGATATGTTGTACCGGGTAACTCGTTGTTATCTGGGAGCATTTCTCCTAAAAGCTGTAATAAGGACGCGAAACTCTTATCGCTCCAACCATTGTCTGCTTTTAAGTTTAATAATTTCAACACAGCTGACAGTTTTGTAAATTTGGTACACCCGGGATACAACGGCTTCTTGGATTCATTAGACAAATTTTGAAATTTATCATAATTTTTATCACTAATTTCATCTTCCACATCACGTAACATATCCTCCAAATTTTCAGTAAACTCGTGTTCTACATTTTCATCAAAATTCCTCTCCATCTCATCATCGTCATTTTCGGGTTCGACATTAATATCAGAATATTCGGCACTCTCATAATCCTCGTTCCAATCAAGTTCAAAATTATCAGAAATTCCAACATTCTCATCATTCAATTCACGATTACAATCCTTATTGGCACTACTACTTTCCCCAAATTTCTCACCATGCATGAACCAACATGTATATCTCTTCTTAAATCCCCGACAAATCAAATGAGCTCTAATTTCTTCGATGTCCAAAAATCTTAATAAATTTTTACAATCTTTACAAGGACATAAAATGTCTTCTTCTTTTTTATTCACTCTATAACTCTCAGCAAATTTTATAAACTCATCAACGCGAACCAAATATTCTTCACTGTCACGTCGCATTTCATACATCCAGCTTCGATCCATCTGTAAATTAAATTAAAAAAATGATTTGATCAATTAATCATGCATGGTCAACATTCTCCTTCGTGTACAAAATTTTGGGCTTACAAAGGGCCGGTTTACAATCCTAACCCACTCTTTGAATATTATGTCTCATATGTGAACACATATTAGCGAGATTTAATTAGTATTTGAGAAAAATTCGGCAGCATTTCCCCTTAACTCCCCAAGTATGCGTACGAACCACATACTCGTAGGAGCAATAAGGGAAAATACTGTCGAACTTTCCTCAAATACTAATTAAATCCCGCTAATATGTGTTCACATCCTAAATGAGACATAATATTCAAAGAGCAGTCCCAAAACGGGGACTATCCAAAATTAATCCCTATTGGATTAATTTTGAACGGGCATGGACCTAAAAGCATCTAAAGGTCGGTTATTGGACCACAATACAAAAATTAATTACATCTAAAATTAAGAATTCAAGCATGCATGAAATGACCTAAATAAGCCTAAATAACAGAAAATTAGAGAAAGAAAATGATTTAAATACATATTACTAACCTTAGAAAGATGGAGAGGAGAAAATACAAACTTAATTCAAAGATCTCAGATCTCAGCTGCTGGCCTCGATCAATTCGCAGAAATAAAAAGCACAGTTCGATATGTATGAACTAAAAACTTGATCAAAACGGCGCTCTGGAAGGGAAGATAATAAAACCCTACACTATTATACACGGCTATTTAGTTATATATCCGTGTAACTCTCCTCCTATTTCTACACGGCTTGTTAGTTATAAAGCCGTGTACAATTATAAGATTTATACACGGCTATTTAGTTATATATCCGTGTAGCTCTCCACCTATTTCTACACGGCCTTTTAGTTATAAAGCCGTGTACAATTATAAGATTTATACACGGCTATATATCAAAAAACCGTGTGTAATGTTCCTACACGGCTTTGTATTAAAAGTCCGTGTAGCTCTCTCAATTATTTGCACACACACTTATTTACACACGAATTTGTGGTTTCTAATAAACCGTGTAGCTCTCTATAATAATTCGACACTGATTGTTAACTAATTATCCGTGTAGAAATCGTTCAGATCTTTTGAACTCATATTTTGTACACTGTTTTTAATATAATTGCCAAATCCGTGTACAATGTGCAGTGTACAAAACCAGTTTTTGTAGTAGTGACAGTTCATCCAAAATTAATAATTTATAATTTCAGAATATGCAAAATTTTCCAAATGTAACCAACATGAATATTCCAGTGGATGAGAAGTTTGTGGAAAATATTAACGTTCTAGATGTAGAATATTCATATGGATTTTCATTTTCTTTATCAATGTGAACGATTGGTTATAAGTGAATATCTCATGAAATAATTGTCCCTTAATATGTTGATTTTTCTCTGATTGACTCCAAGTCATATTGTTACAAACATGTCCAATCAACAAGTGCTTTAAATTTGTGGTGGTAGAAGAGCGCCCACCAACTTGTGCTAAAGAAGAACAACAGTTATGACTTAATCCAATGTACACATGTAGTTGGTACAACTTGTCTTGGACCTAATGTGTGACATTTTAATTTATGACCAGAAAGATAGACACGAGAGGGAAGAAAAAAATAAAATAAAGATAAGCCCGATATTTTTATTAATAACCTCAAAAAAAAGAAAAATATCACATATAATCTCGATTTCAATTTATTTTTAAATATAACCTAACCGCTCCCTTGTGGGACGGTCCATTGTGTCTAGCTAACTGCTCCCTTGTGGGGCGATCCATTGTGCCTAGCTAACCGCCTCCTAGGTGGGCAGTTCGCTTATTTTTTATTTTTTATTTTTTTCAGATATATTAAGATATCTTTTTATTAAGATATATTTTTATTAAGATATATTTATAAGATATATATTTATTTTATAGATATATTAAGATATATATATTTTTCAGATATATTTTTATTAAGATATATTTATAAGATATATTAAGATATATTAAGATATATATTTTTGTTAAGTTTATATTATTTTTGTAAGATATATTTTTTCTATTGTAATTTTTATATAAAAATTACATACTTGTGCTTAATTTTTTTTTATTGTAATTTTCAATAAAATTCAGTTGAGGTTGGATGCGTCGTTTGACGTTAGAATCGTCAATTTTTTAATAATAATTGTCGATTATACGGCTGTTGTATTGATTGTCGATTTGGCTAACGTGGTAAACAATGAAACATATGTAATATAAATGGTAAGTCCACAAAAAAACATCAAAACTATGTAATATAAATGTCCACAAACTCAGACAAAACAGTCCAAACCGAACATACAATAGTAGAAACATATCAAACTACAAAACATAAAAAACCTAACGACGAGGGCGAGGGCGACGTGTATCCGCCTCATGTGAACCTCCTCCTCCTGTGCGGTTGTATCCGCCTCAGCCCATGAATCCTCACCAGTGGGGGGAAGGGCGGCATAGTACGCATCTCCCATGGGTCGGCCTCCCAGGTCGATGGATACGTAGGCGGTGTGCCAAATATAGCAGATGCAAAGGCATTTGCATGCTGTGCTCCACTCCCACTGGCCTCGTCATCGTGCTGTTTGGCCTTCGGATATCATGGTATGTGGAGGCTTGGTCCCTCATCCCCGGCATCATCTCCAGTAGGGTCAGCCATAGTGAACTCTGGGGTGGCATGTCGTAGGGGAGCTTCATCCTTAATGTAAACTATGTTAGTTTTGCTACAAAGAAATAACTAGTAAGTTGATTAAATAATAAATTTTTGCTACCTGACCAATCTGCACCGGAACTCCAAACTCATTGTAGTCGATCAAAATCTAGATAAAATAAAGGATTCCAGGGAATTGATCTCTGTGTTGCCAAAGCTTCTTTTTTGAATCTTTCATTCACAGATTCCGTATATCGATGAAAAGATTTTTTTTGTTTTTCTGCAAGTGGAACTCTGCGGATTCTAGTATTTAATATATTAGCCTGACCTTTCGTAAGCGACGATAGCATGAAACGACCATAATGTAAACTACGACTTTGGCGGATAAAGGAAACAGATTTCCATTCATGTTTATTGGTCACAGGTTCGATTTCACCTGTGTTAGTGTTTCCAAAAAAAGAAAATGTAGGGCCAGGTATAATAGTTGATACCCGAGACCAAGTGACTATTACTCGAGATCGAGTTACTATTACCAAAAATAGTAGAATTAGAATTCTTTTTACTAAAAGAAGTAGTTTTTTTTTTACAATAAAAAGTACTTTTCTTCTTTTGAAAAAAATCCTAACCCGTCTTGTGAAATTCAAAAGTACTTTTATTCTTTTGAAGAAAATTCCAAAACGCCTTGTGGAAATTCCCGTTTTATTTGTTAGCATAATTTCATTTCTCCTTTTTTTTTTTTAGTTGGTAGTTTTAAAATTGATATAATAGCTTAATAAATAAAATTCAATTTGTCAAGGGTTGCGAAAGTAAAAAATTATTTTTTTTATCTTTTTTTTTTATTTCCCCCCCCCTTTTTTTGCATGGTAAAGATTGATTGTTATTCTATGTCCTATAGATCTATCAAAAACAGGTCTAAATACATCATAACATGGAACCAAGGCCCTTGTATGAGGGTTTCGAATATTGAGAAAAAATCTTTGCAATACCAATAAAATCAAATAAAAACCTAAATCAAAATAAATACCTAAATACAAAGTTATACATTTATTCTTGAATTAAGTAATAATTATTAGTAGCATAGCCAAAAAGCCTTCTTAATTCCTTATTAAGAATATCCATTATTATAGAACAGAATTTGATAAAAGAAGCTCTTTTGCAATAGAAATAAAGATGAGGAAGGGGTTACCTCCTGCTAAGGCAAAGCCTTTATTTAATGAAATTCTTTATTCTTTCATTAAGAACTAATCCAATCTCCCCAAGTAGGATTCGAACCTACGACCAATCAGTTAACAGCCGACCGCTCTACCACTGAGCTACTGAGGAACAACGGCAGATTCTACCTCTTAGAGTTCAACTTTTGTTCTCAACCAATAAACAATATAAGTCCCAAGCTTACTTCGTAACTCTCGGAACTTCGTTGTAGTGTCGTCTCATTTCATATATGCAAGATAGTATTCTCATATTATCAATATTTTTATATTATACTATAATATATATGCAAGATGATATTTCCATATCATCAATATATGAATAATATATGAATCTCTCGAATATATATGTCAGACATCTTTTTTTTTGAATCCATTCTGTCTTACTCTATCAAAAAAGCCTTTCAATCTATGTATCAAATAGAATCTGTGTATCAAATAGAAGAAAAAGGAATGAAGACAAGAAATCATGGATTTTCACGTTTGCTTATTCAAGTGAATAAAAGATAGATTTTTGACTATTGACAAAAAAATGTTGAATTATTATAATAGGACATAGAATAACAATCAATCTTTACCATGCAAAAAAAGGAGTAATCAGCTGTGATAGGTGAAAAAAAAAGGATTGTCAAAAAAAGGATTGTCAAAAAAAGGATTGTCAAAGAAAGAATTGTCAAAGAAAGAATTGTAGTAAAGAAAAGATTTGTAGCTAAGCATTTATCGGAAACATTTGAAAAAATCAAAAAGGGGGAGGAGAGAGAACTAATAGTCACTTGGTCTCGGGCATCAACTATTCTACCCTCAATGGTTGGCCAAACATTCATGAAACTTTTATTTTTTTATTTAATATCTTTAACTTTTATTTTTTTATTTTTTAGAGAGGTGCAATCGAACATATGACAAAAACCAAAAAATCTTATCAATCTGTTCTTGTTGATATGATTATTCACTTGCGGACTCTGGAGACGGAAGAAGCATTCGCTTCCTACCAAATCCAGGACTTATTTTCTTCGGGATTGATCTGTATTTTTAGTCTTAGTCGCCGCGAGTTCCAGGATGTTTATCTACATATCAATTTAAATGTTTTCTCGTCTGGGGATAAAAGAGAAAATTTAAATGTTGACTGGTCTACGATTGACAGGCAAAATTTCAATCGTAAATTTTGGCGTATTTTGGATAATATGGCCAGGATCAAAATCTTGGAAGTGCAGTTAAATACAAAACAAGTAGATAACCTTGCTGAATTCTTTCCACGCAAAATATTCAAGATTTTTCAGAAAAAATCTCTAAAAACGTTTCAGGACCTCATAGATTGTAGAGATTTTTATTCTTTAATCTACTTCTCTGGAAACGATATATATTCATTCCTTGGTGGATTCGAAAACCTTTATAATCATCTGTATTCCTTAAACCAAGCACATCTTTATTGGTTAAGCAAAGCAGATTCTAGCCCCGCAAAAGAATCTAGCATCAAAAAGTCCTTTCAATTCACTCTACTTAAAAAGATTTCGCGTTTGAAGAAGATGGAAAATGTCTTCGAATTCCATACTTTTGAAATTGCTCAATTTTTTGGACGGGATGTATCAAGGCTTCTTAAGGAAGCCGAATTAAACACCCTGAAAGATCTTATAGATTTTGACGATCTATATAATCGAGTCTCACTGTTTCCTCAAAACAATATACAAGAATTCAATCGTGAATTCTCGAAAGTCTATTATTGTTTTTGTTTTTTAGAAGAGATGAAAAAAAGAATAAAAAGAATATAAAGAAGGAAGTTTCTTTATGTTCTTTTTTTCAATTTAAGAAATACCAAGGTTCTACAAGGGCCTTGGTTTCATGTTATGATGTATTTAGACCTGTTTTTGATAGATCTATAGGACATAGAATAACAATCAATCTTTACCATGCAAAAAAAGGAGTAATCAGCTGTGATAGGTGAAAAAAAAAGAATTGTCAAAAAAAGAATTGTAGTAAAGAAAAGATTTGTAGCTAAGCATTTATCGGAAACATTTGAAAAAATCAAAATGGGGGAGGAGAGAGAAATAATAGTCACTTGGTCTCGGGCATCAACTATTATACCCTCAGCCATACAATCATGAAACTTTTATTTTTTTATAAATACTAAGAGAGGTGCAATCGAACCTATGACCAATAAACATGAATGGAAATCTGTTTCCTTTATCCGCCAAAGTCGTAGTTTACATTATGGTCGTTTCATGCTATCGTCGCTTAAGGAAGGTCAGGCTAATATATTAGGTACTACCATACGAAGAGTTCTACTTGCAGAAATAAAAGGAACACGTATAACACATGCTACATTTCAATTGAAAGAAAAACAAGAAAAATCTTTTCATCAATATAGTACTATACCTGGTATAAGAGAATCTGTAGATGAAATATTACAAAATCTCAAGACAATTGTCTTGAAAAGCCTCACCAATCAAGTTATCAAAGCATCGATATCGATTTCGGAGAGTGGTCCAATGCTTTTTACTGCCAAAAATATAAACCTACCGGATTTTGTTCACATAGTCAACGAAGACCAACCTATTGCGTATATAACAGGACCAATAGATTTATCAATTGAATTGATATTAGAACGAGATAGAGGGTATCACCCTCGACACTTAGATACTGCTTCGAAGATTAGAAATCATAGGGGAATTAATGGATTTGAAAGTAGAAGTTTCAATGGAAATGTAAAAAGAAGTGTCGTCAATGACAATGTCAAATATGGCGATTATAGCGATGAAAATTGCAGTTTTACTTTTCCCATAGATAGCACATTTACTCCTGTGCTACAGGTCAATTATACGTATCATGCTAATAAACAGTATTATGATCCGCTTAAAAAAAAAATTGACTCCGAGGAAATACTATTTCTCGAGATATGCACGAATGGAAGTTTGACTCCTGTAGAAGCACTTCGTGAAGCTTGTCTTCATTTGATTGATTTTTTTCAAATTTTGCCCCTCTTATGAATATGAAGAAGAAAATCTCTTTTTGAGAGAAAGGGATGAAAAGGATTTCTTTTTGATATTTCAACAAATTTTTCAGAAATATCTGCGTATGGATATACAAAAGTCATGGTATAATATAAAACAAATCGTTATCAACACTCCGTATTTTTTTTGCAGGACATATAATGAATCAAATATCTTTCGGAGGAATCAAAAAAGATGAAACAAAATAAACTCAAAAAGATGATTACAGTAAGCGTTCCATACATTGTTATTCAGCACCCATTCGTGGAAGCCCCAACCTGAGTCATCCACTGCAGAATTGAAGACAAATTAATGAGAATAGTTTTTTAAAGAGAAATGACTGTGTACGATAAAATCAAATTACCTGGAGGAGGTGGCGGCATCTCATAAGTGTATATAGCGACTGGGGGGCTGATCCGGATCAAGTGGTGTGGTTCTATCTCGCGTCAGTTTATGTTCTCCCCTTGTCACGCAACATGCCAATGAGGCGCCCGTCAAAGCCAGAGTCCTCCACCATAGGGGCACTGTGCTGGAGCATTGCACATCCCACTGCTCGCCAACCTTCTTTTGCCATGCACACCAAGCTGTGTGCCACTCCTCTAATACCGGTAAGAATCTGCACAAAGTGTTTTTTTATTATTATAGGAAAAACTAAATAAACATTAATGATTTAAATATGTCAGTTTCATAAGTAATTACCTAGCGAGCCTGAATCGGTCCAAATGTCAAAAAACCTCTCGACCTTGCACGAGAAACCCTCCGTCGAAGGGTCTCACCCCAATGGCCTGTGAGGTATACTGAGGGCATGCCCCACCTCAGGTACCAGACTAAGTACCTCAAGGTCCCAGGACCTGCGCCCAGTGTGACATCATCTGTAGTAGGAGGAGACAATATGTGATACTGCGGAGATCATGCTCGGAGGTAATCATTCGTGAGACACAGTCGACATTGGGCTTATTGTGTTTAGTCTTGCAGTACATTTAAATTAAAAAAGAATGTTAATAACGTGTAGGACTGAACAAGTAACGAAATATACAAGCATTCAAGTAATTTTAGCTTACTTGTGCAGCTTGATGGTCTCAGTCTATCCCAGCTCTGGGAACTCTGGGATAAATTGTCCAAACCAAACTGTCGGGTCACGCGATCTGGATACGTGAACTCAACAATCCAGTAACATACGTACATCCCCCGATAAAACCAGAGATCCCTCTGCTCCAATGTCAGTCGACAAAGTGCGTTCCTTTCGTAGAACTCACAGTAGGGGAACCAGTCGACACTACTCTCGTGAAGCATCTAGAGCTGACTCCGGACATAGGAAATCCCCACAGTTCTCCCCTTACCCGTGTTCTCGTACGTGTGGTGACTGCCCTATATGGCATCGTACGCGGGACACCTCTCGGCATCCTGTCTCCTCAAGAATGGGACAAGAAACGGATGAACTGGCCGACATACCGGCAAATGAGACCACGACCATTGTTGGAGTAGAAGAAGTGGTCCGTGGATCTGCATGTTCTTCACCTATATTTTGGACATGAGGTGCAATATTGGTGATTATTGAACCCTAATTATTGTAATAAAAATTCTGGAATATTTGTGAAAACATACTATGCAAGCATGGCATAGGCTCCGGTATAAGTGGGCAATCACAGCTCCACCCCAGTTCCACTTCGATGGACTCTCAATTTCTCTTAGCAGAGAGAGGAACATAATCGGAACCGCGTCACCGCTGGAGTCCACGAACATGACGCTGCCACAGAGATCTGTCACAAAGGCCCTCACATACCTAAAAAAATAAAATAGTTAAGATAAATAATGGTTTTCACTGTTGAGTTCATAACATATTTTTAAATTTCAAGATTTTAATGATTACCTCCTGACGGCCTCCAGATCAGTGGTCTCGGCCGTCATCCGATGCTGGAAGAAGTGATTGCGGAGCGCTTCTAGGCTAGTGCAGTACCCCGAATACCGGAACTCCTCGTCATCCTTCCTCTTCTTCTTCTTCTGCAGCGCCTTTGGATCCGTGACCCCAAGAAGCTCCTGTATCATCCCTACGTGAAGTGGACTATCAAAGACACCGCTGATAGGCTCGCCATCGATCTGTAAACCCCATAAAGCGCTTACATCAGCTAGGGTCACGGTCATCTCCCCAAAGGGAAGGTGAAACGAATGAGGCTCCGGTCGCCATCTCTCCGCGAGCCAGCTCATAAGAGCCTGGTCGATCTTACTCTGAGGCATGGTAGCCAGCTGATACAACCTGAGATTCATAATGCACCGCTCCATCAAAGAATGACCGACGTACGGTATCTCAGGGGTGCGATGTCTCATGGTCAACATTGTCTCGTCCTGCATTTAACAATGATTTCAATCTAAGCGACTTACTATATGCCATATTCAAAATCTGTAATTTGAACTAAATTGCTTAAAAACCAACATACCTCTGTAGATGCGAGCGCGACCCGGTGCTGAACGTGTGAAATCCACAGAAGAGGACTTAATGTATCAGCTGCATGTGTAGGGTACTCTGCACCGAGAGCCTCTACACTAGATGCTGTTGGGATTTCACGTGTATGCCTATATGGTGAGAATTTAAAATTTTCCTATCACCACTTGGCTCAATACACAAAAAATCGTATTTATACGACAAAAGCGAACAAGATTTTCAATAAACTAATGTGTACTAAATTAAAATAAATTAATCTCATCTAATTTATTGCTAAAGAGGATTAAAACCTTTACCTAAAGAGATTGTCAAATCTCTTGATGGAGAGAAGCCGATTTCTCTTCTCTTTCTCGTGTTCTTATTGGAAGCGCCTCTTGGTTCACCTTGAACCTAAACAACGAACTAACACACCTCTTAGATAGATGGATGTGAAGTTCAAGGCTTAGATCCAACCACCTTTTGATCTTCAAATTAACAACCTATTTGATTTCTTGGTGGCTAAACCTATCAAGAAGAGATTAGAGAAGAGATTGAACCACTAGGGTTTTGGCCTTGAGCAAAGGGGATTGCTACAGTAATTTCGGCCACTGCTACAGTATTTTCGTCCAAGAAAAATGAGCAGAAAATTATCACTCTTTTCCTTAATTACACCCCTTTAAATAGGCAAGGGTTAGGGCAACTATTTGTGTAATGTTTAAATTAATTACACAAATGCCACTAGCCTTGTTTAGCCATTTTATGATCTCTTTAATCTCATCTTGTGATTGGTTTAATAAATTAATTTATGAATAAATAATATTAATCATATTATTCTATTATGCAATATTCTTATTATTCTTATAATGCATTAAAACATTATACCAAATAATATTTGCATAACTTCACAAATTTATTTATGATCTAAGCATGTCATATTATGACATTTTATTTTATAATTTCATCTCATGTATTTTATCTTATACATCATTATAAAATATAAAATACTTGTTGTTTCTCTTCAGTTGGTGTGACCGTATAGAGGATTTATGTCATCTTGGCAATAATATAAAACTTTATATTATTGACTATAAGAGGTTCTATAATTACATTATAGTTATCCAAATGACATAATAATCATTCACTCAATCCACTAATTTCGTGTCTATCCTTGTCTCATGATATTATGAATAATATGCAAAATAGGATCGTGTCATTCTTGCATTATATTCTTTTCTTAGTTTCTCAAGTGAATTATAATTATAACTACATCAGTTATATTGCATGCGATATAATTCCACTTTACCAAGGGGCCCAGTAATATCATAACTCAAATTGAGGGACAATGATAATATTAACATATAGATTTTTCCCGCACAAGTTGTACACAACGAACTACTATTTTATTCCTATCTGAAGATAGTATTTAAATAGCAATCACATTATATACTTCTCATGTGAAAAACCTACACATCTCATATCTTAGATTCTAAAGACACAATGAAAACATTAATGACACAAAACACAATCCATATAATGTTTCATTCATTTAGGTCATGTTCAATATATAAATGCACATATTTATATATTCATGTTATTAAATGATAATCCTTTATCAACATTTATAGAACTTTAATGTACTTTAATCAACATGACAATCTTTCTCGATAATTAATGTTCCTCCTTAATTACCACGATTGTGAACATATTTAGTGATTAAATGTTTCTCATCTTAGGAGTTATATGGTTCAAGACCAAGAGCATCTTCCTGAACTCTTCCAAAGATATAACATATAAATCTCAAGGAGCATGAATAATAATATTCGTAATAAAATCATGAACTACATATAAATTATTACTAAAAGAAATAACTTTCAAAACAAACATCCTTCCGATGCCTCTACACCGGATGCACTGGGAGCCTCTGTGCTAAACGAACTATCTCCCCTCTCCATAATTTCTGCATTGCACAATTTATAAATAACTTAAATTTCACAATTTTGGATATTAAAAAGTATAATGTAGGAATTTTGGACCGAAACACTAATTTTCGACCCTAAACCCTAATTTATAACTCCTTACCCCTAATTTATAACCCTAAACCGTCAACCGTAATTTATAACCCCTAAACCCTAATTTTGATCAATTCAATTTCTAAACCAAACCATAAACACTAAACCGTGAACCATAATTTGTAAATCAACAACCCGCACAATTTAACAATTCAATTTCTAAATTAAAACCTAAACCCTAAACCCTAATTTTAATCAACTTACTTGCATCGAGAAAATCTACAACCCGCACACAGCAATTCAATTTATAAACTAAATCCTCTAAATTAAACCGTAATTTATAAACTCTAAACCCTAATTTTAATCAATTTACTCGCGTCGGGAAAATCAACAACCCGCACACGGCAATTCAATTTCTAAACTGGACCCTCTAAATTAAATCGTAATTTAAAAACTCTAAACCCTAATTTTTAATAAATTCAATAGCGTCGAGAAAATCAACAACCTGCACGTGGTTTACACCACAATTCCTACAAAAAAAAAAAATTTACGAAAACTTACCAAAAAAAAATCTGTCAAGAGAAAGACAGAGGAGTGGCCGAGAGAGAGAGGCCGAGAGAGAGAGAGGTGCGGGGGCCGGATCGAGTAGGGGTAGGGGAGGGGAAGGGAGGGGAGAGGAGGGGAGGGGAGGGGAGGGAAGGGGGTGGCCGGCTGCTGGGCAGGGCTGGGGTAGAGGGGGGGGGGGGGCGCTGCCTATATTAAAACAATAATAATAATAAGCGAACCGCCCGCCTAGGGGGCGGTTAGCTATAGGCACTGGACCGCCCGCCTAGGGGGCGGTTAGCTAGGCACAATGGACCGCCTCACAATGGGACGGTTAGGTTATATTTAAAAATAAATTGAAATCGAGGTTATATGTGATATTTTTCTTTTTTTTGAGATTATTAATAAAAATATCGGAAGATAAGCTGTACAAAACAATTAGCAATCTAGAAATTTCGCAAGAAGCTACAAACAGGAAATGCTACATCTCAATCACTGTTTGCACTTTTGTAAGTTTATGCAAACCAAAGAAACAGAAAGCGATGTCCCCTAACTACTTTTCTTAATTAAATAATATGATGACAGTATACTTTTCATCTCAATCGTTTTCGGAACTAGAGAATGGTGATCAAATCACACGGCTGTGGAGCTAGCATACTCTCCTAGTCCAAGTCCCGTCCACGTCAATCAAAAAAAAAATTCAGGTTTAATACATGATTACAACCTTAATAAAAAAATTCAGTGCGAAAACAATTACGATTGAAGAAAATACAGTGAATATTGCTTTAATGAATATAAAGATTTATTCAATTTGATTGATTAATGTTCTTGATAATCTAAATTATATACTTCAGGCATCTTAAATCCTTCAGAGATTTTTATATAATTTGCATCATTTTATATTCATTGAGACAATTATAACATATGTGTCCGGACTACTTTAATACATATTAAGATTTAGTCAATTTGATTGATTAATGTTCTCGAGAACTTAAATTACATATTGCAGGCGTCTTTAATCCTTCAGAGATTTTCATATAAATATCATTATCAAGCAAATCATATAAATAGGTTATAACAACATCCATTAGGAGATAATCAAATCCTTCAAATATTGCCAGACTAATTAAGTACCAAAAATTCATTGCATCCACCACATGTGGGTATATATGTTCATAATCAATTCCAAGTCTCTGCAAAATTCCTCAGGTGACAAGTTGTGTTTTATATCTCACAATTTCACTTTTTTATTTCGTTTTTGCGTGAGAACTCATTTGTATCCTACTGGTTTTATATTTTAGGTATTGGGAAGACATGCCCAATTTTTTTTCATTTTTTAAGAGAGTTTAATTCTACCTCAATTGCGTCTTTCCATTTTGGTCAATCATTTCTTTGTTGACATTCTTTAATAAAGATCGATTCATGATTCTCAGTATTCATTATATTGAGCGCTATATTATTTGAAATAAAAATATCCTTAATATCAACTTCATCTTGGTTCAATGTTTTTCTATTCATAATATAATTTATGGAGGTGTCTTCATTTTCATGAACTTTAGATTCTCCAATTTCTGTTGAAGTCTAATAGTACTTAATAATTTGTCTAATAGCACTTAATAATTTGTCTCCTTCGAATTTTATTCCATCCTACTTCATGTCTTTTAAGAAAAAATAATATTTTTTTCTCCTGTCTCTTCTACTAACAAAACATGGCCAAACACCATTGCATTCTTATATACTGATCTAAAAATAAACTAATATTTTAATGTGTTTCTTTTTTTATCTTTATTTATTTATTTTTATATTGAATGGTAGAAATCTAGCCTACCAAGTTTCATTTTAATATCTATAATGGATCCTTTATCTGAATTTTGAACTCCGACCTCCTAACAGATCAGGGTTTTCACTTGTCACTAGACTAAAAGCTAGTTGTTTGAATGCTTGACTTTATACCAAGTTAATTCTCAAATTTATAAATTTGACAAGTAAACACATTACTCGTGAAGTAGACCACTTTCAACAATTTGAGTTAGTCGTTTGAAGTATATTTAAATGTCTTTTAGTTAAGCTTATGAAGAATATATATGATGAGCAGAAAAACACCCTAGTTATACTTTTAAAAATACATATAAGTATATATAATGGTTCAAAAATTATGTAGTTGTTTGTATATAGATTTCCACCAACGTGTAATTGCTTTACTCAAATCACCTCGTTGATCAGCCCAAACTTTTTCAATATTGGTCCAATATATACAATGGTCCAATATATAATGGTCCAATATATACAGCTCGCTACACAGAGACATTAATTGAATGCGTAGCAGATGATCTGTATAGTCTTCTCTTGTCCACTTGGCCATTTGCCTCTATAAATCTCCTAAGTTTTCTAATTCGCCTCCTCATAATTGGAGAAAGAGCCATTGACAAGAAGAGATGTAAGTTTTCTCTGGAATTCTCACAATCTTATTTTTTTCTTAATTCTAATTTTGATTTGTACATCGGTAAGTTTTCACACCAGGTTCAGTGTGTGTCAATGTATATATATATAAATATATATATATATATATATATATATATATATATATATATATATAGAGAGAGAGAGAGAGAAGGGATCCAATTACATCACTTTTGAGTAACCACAAAGTTACCTTCCTTATTTTTTACATTTTTAAAGTCTAAATCGTCGATCCAAATGTTCAACATGATTATCTAAATAAAATGTGCTTGCAGATCAAATTTTAGATTTCTTTTAATTTTTTTACTATTTATTAAGTATTTTACAAAAACTAGTCAAGTTCAGAATATTTAATTTTGTACCTATCTTAATAAATAGTAAAAAAATTCTAAAAAAATGTAAAATTTGATCTGCAAGCACATTTTATTGAGGTAATCATGTTGAACGGTTTGGATCGATGATTTGGACTTTAAAAATGTAGAACATGAGAAGGGTAACTTTGTGGTAACTCAAAAGTGGTGTAATCGGATCTCTCCTCATATATATATATATATAGAGTAGAACTAGGGTGTGATGTGCTCACCAAATTCTTTGGTGAGCACAACTCTACATAAACTATCGGATTCACTTCAAACGAGATGAATCCAACCGTTGAAACCGATGTACTTTACGAGTGATGCGCGTATATGCAAAATTTTGAATTTTTTGAATTCATTTAGTCTCAAGTCAAGTGGTCAAAAATGTTTTAATGCATTCAACCGCCTATCTTCCTTTCTCTCTCTTAATTAGTATACTTTATTTCTACTAAAATAAACAAATTTATCAAACTAGCTAGTATACTTTATTTCTATGATGGATTTGATGGCCGGATTTGTAGGAGTAGAGGATGATTTTAATTTGTTAGAAATAAATAAACTGTGCAGCAATTGGGTAATTGACCTGCCACGGTTGACGAGGGTTGAAAGGTATTCAAGTGATATAATAATGAACCCATCTCTATCTCTTCCTGGATGATGTCACATCCATATTTAAAGCATGTTATAATTATTTTAATTTTCTTATCGTCCTGATGTCACATCAGCGGTAAGTAACTAAGCATTACTTCTGATTTTTTTGTTATGTATCTTGCTAAGAATTGTTTTATTTTTAAATTAGTCATTTTAAATTCCTACTAATGATTCTATTGATAAAAAATATATTTACAACTTGTTAAGCATTACATCATGTAAGGGCATAAGGTAATTAATCAATAAACTAAGAGAGCAACAACATGTCATCATTTCTGAGCTCTCTACTTCCCATGTACTCGTACTCATAGTCACAAGATTCGTGAATAATTTATTTTTTTAGTGATGCCGAACTGAACGTCCAATTATTTGGTTGACCGAACTTTGACCGAATTATTCGCAAATTTTACAAATTATTCACGAATTTTTCACAAAACTTTTTTTACTTTTTTTACTCTCTTGTAGAACTGAGATATCTGGTCCGGATAATTCCGAATCATTTCAGAATTATACCCTAATTATTCCTAAATCACAAATTTTTAACCTCACCGAACCGAACCCGAATAATTCATTTGTCACTATGCTCACACTAACACCACTATCCCAAGTTTGAATATTCCATCACCACCCCACACCAACCAGAATTCAGATCCCTGAAATAACTCAAATATTGAGTTTGGATCTAGACCGTTTAATTTGCTCCGGCATGAAAATTGAACGGACCCCATGTATTCGACCTTGAGCCGGATTGATATGAATTCTGATCAAACAATCCGGATGTAAACTCAAAATTTAGGTTACTTTAGGGGATCCGGATCTCACCAACCATCAACTTTTCATGAGTTCGGATCTTCTGTGTTACCTCACCTTTTAAGTTTGAATCCTTACCAATCCGGCCCATGCGTGTAATGCACGAGACTCTTTAAGATTCGTGTTAATATATAACGAACATACCAAATTCAAACTCAAAGAATGAGACACTTTAGGTGATATGAATACCACTTGTCACCCATTATAAGTTAACAATTAATTATTAATTATATTAGTTATAAATTTATTACTCAATTAATTAGAAGTCTTATGTTTAGTTTGTTATGATTATTGGAACTTTTAGAATGAAAATTTGCCACTTGATAAATTCAATTTTTTTTATAGCATCTGATGATTTCAAGTGATAAATTAAAAGCATTTTATTACTTAGCTTGTGAATCTATTTATTGTAGGCAACAATTAGAGAAAGATCAAAGGGAATTAAGTACTTTACCTATTAGTGGCCTTTTGTTCTTGTCTCTTCTTAGGTGCTCTCTTGTCAATAGTGTTTTGAAAAAAACCGGTCCAATCCAGACTGGACCAGACCACTTGTGGAACCAACCTGTACTGACTCGAACCGAGGATAAAGAGGGTCTTAGCACGGTTTTTGATGTGTTTTTTCCATTAGACCCGGACTAAACCGGGCGGTTCTAAACCCGTGGACCAGACCGGACCATAACTGGACTAAACTTGGACCGGACCGTGCCTAAACCGTGCTAACCCGTGGTCAAAACCGTGCTAAACCGGAGCAAAACCGGACCGGATCGTGGTCAAAACCGCTGATTTTTTTGGAGATTGATAAAATAGACCCGTGGACTGGTATGGACGTGACCGGAACCGGACTGTGTAGACCCGTGGACCCGTGAGAACCGTGGACCGTGCGGAACCATGGCCCGGCCAGGTCCGGACCGGACCGGACAGTTTGCAATACACTACTTGCCAATCATAATTCTTTCTTTCATTTACCTTTATAACTACCTCAACACCACGTGTGTGCCATTCACTCCTGTTCTACTTCTGTACCAAACATATATCACATCTGTTCTTGTTTCCTCTTTACAGTTATCCCACCATTTCCTGTTCCATTGCTTTCTCCATGGGTTCATCCAAAGAAATAACAGCACTACACCAGCCTCTACTATCCAAACAGCAACACGGCGACTTCTTGAATGATTTTGAGCGCGCAAATTACTGGAGTCGACTGACATTTCGGTGGTTAAATCCAGTTTTTGAAAAGGGAAGTCATCAGAGACTTGAACTAGAGCACATTCCATTAGTTCCAACGACCGAAACAGCTGAGTATTCATTTGCACTGCTTCAGGAGTCGCTGGGGAAACAGAAGAAGGAGGCCTCTCCGGTACTGTCACGAGCAATTATACATGCAATTTGGAAACCATTGATCATAAATGCATTCTATGCAGGTAAATATGAAAAAGATTTGGTTTATACTTTGTACATTATCTTGATCTTTTTCTTGAAACTAGACTTCCTGGTACTCACTTGCAATTGAACTTTGTACCTAGGGTTGAATACCGGGTGTTCATATCTTGGTCCCTTCTTGATCACCGACTTTGTCGAACTTCTCTCTGACAGAGACGCAAATACCCGAAAAAACTATGGGTACATTCTTGCATGCCTCTTCTTTGTTGCAAAAACGGTGGAGACTCTTTCTCAGAGGCAGTGGTACTTTGGTGCACGTAGAATCGGCATCTTGGTGCGCTCTTCTCTTATGGTGTCAATCTACAATAAGTCTCTTTCAATCAAGAACTCAGGCAACAGCAATGGAAAAATCATAAATCTTCTCGATGTAGATATGGAGAGAATAGGAGACTTCTTTTGGTACATACATGGCATTTGGCTTCTTCCTTTTCAAATTTTTCTGGCGCTCGCAATTCTTTACCGAAGTCTCGGTGCTGCAGCGTCTCTAGCCACACTGATCACAACCGTTCTTGTCATGATAAGTAACACTCCATTAGCAAATTCACAACAGAAACTCAATTCAAAGATAATGGAGGCGAAAGATTCACGGATCAAGGCTACAGCCGAGGCGCTAAAATCAATGAGAATCTTGAAACTGCATTCATGGGAGAGTGCATGTTTAGATAAACTTCTTAAACTAAGAGATATTGAGAGGAATTATCTTAAGAAGTATCTCTACACTTGCTCGGCAATTGCGTTTCTCTTCTGGGCATCTCCTACCCTAGTTTCAGTTGCTGCCTTTGGTGTTTGCATACTGGTACAGAAGCCACTAACCGCTGGTACAGTGTTGTCAGCTCTAGCCACATTTCGAATTCTTCAAGACCCGATATATAATCTCCCTGAGCTGGTTTCCATGATGACACAAACCAAGGTGTCAATTGACCGGATTCAAGTGGTCATGAACGAAAATGATCAGAAAAAACCGAGCTGCACAGCCAATAGAATCCAAGATGAAAACATTGCAATAGTGATTGAATCAGGCGAATACACGTGGGAGGCTGATTCAAGTCTCAACAAAACAACACTCAAAATTGACAAGAAAATAAGCATCATGAGAGGGGAAAAGGTGGCGGTGTGCGGCCCGGTGGGGTCAGGAAAAACAAGCCTCCTCTGCAGCATAATTGGAGAGATTCCGTGGATAACAGGCGCAGCTGGAAGGGTTTTTGGGTCACGGGCGTATGCCCCGCAATCCGCCTGGATCCAAACCGGCACAGTACAGGAGAATATTCTGTTTGGGAAGGAGATGGATAGGGAATTGTATGAGGAGGTATTGGAAGCATGTGGGTTGGATACTGATGTAAGACAGTGGGGTAAAGGCGATCTGACTGTGGTCGGTGAACGAGGTGTCAATCTAAGCGGGGGCCAGAAACAGAGAATCCAGTTAGCCCGGGCCCTGTACAACGGTGCTGATGTGTACCTATTAGATGATCCTTTCAGCGCCGTCGATGCACACACGGGAGCTCACCTTTTCAAGGTATGAATTGCAAATTTTCAATCTAGCTGCTAAAAGACAGAAGCAACCCAAAATATTAGATTGGAAATTAATTAACAACTTTTGGTTTTCATGAGTTTTAATTAGCATGCCTTCAGAATCTTTGGCACTTGACAAAAAGATATTGTACTTCAAAGTGCAAACTGATTCTCTTTCTATTTGTTCCCGTAAATTAGAACATCATAAATTCATAATACATTAATACCAACTTCCACTGCTCTTTTGTTTATTATAACATAAATTCTTTAAGTGAGGGGAATTGGCGCTACCTCACCAACTGAAAGAACCATTGTCATAATAAACAAATATGAGGGGAATTGGTGCTACCTCACCAACTGAAAGAATCATTGTCATAACTTAAACTCTTTTGTATTGATTTGATGTCATTGTCACAATTAAAGGGGGGAAGTATTTCGTAAGCAACCCACCGGTCAATACTGGTGTATTTTTTGCATTATTACCTTAATCAAATCTAAAATTGCAACACTGATGACATGAGCTGCTCACAAGATCTGTGTATTTTTTTGATGCTCCCCTTGATAATCTACGAATCTTGCATAAAAATTTACAATGAAGATCAATTGCATGGTAATTTTTTGTTTATTGACTATTTAGATTTGTTTAACTCCATTTTAATTATTTGACATGCAGGAGTGTTTAATGGGTCTAATGTCAAGTAAGACTGTTGTTTATGTGACCCATCAACTCGAGTTTTTGCGAGCTGCTGATCTTGTTCTGGTAACAGTTTAATGATTTCTCTGCTTCCTTTTTTCAAATTAGTCCAAATTTAATTATTCTTCTATAGTTTTTCACATTATTTTTCTGAGTACTGGAGATTAATTGAAAGGAGCTTACATGGTGAGGAGAATAGTACCATACAGTATACAAGATATACTTTTTAAGTATTTCTATCTGAAAATATGTAAACTTGGAATTTAAACAGGTAATGAAAGATGGGAGGATTGTTCAATCAGGTAAGTACGAAGATCTCATTTCAGAAGATGAAGGAGAGCTTGCGAAACAAATGGCTGCGCATGAACAATCACTCAACCAATTAGCTACAACCAAAAATCACTGGCTATCAATAGCAAGGTATTCAAAAAAGAAAATTGAACTCGACCCAATCCAACCGAGTCATCCAAAGCCCATATCGGACCTCATTGACACCTCATGCGAGGAAGAGAGGGAATCTGGACGCGTCAAATGGAGTGTATACCACACGTTTATCACTTCAGCATATCGAGGTGCTCTCGTCCCTGTTATGCTGCTTTGTCATATTTTGTTTCAAGCATTACAAATGGGAAGCAACTATTGGATTGCCTTTGCAAGTGAGAGGGAGAGAGTTTCCCATCAGGTGACCAAAGTGAAGCTCATAGGGATTTTTGCACTACTATCTGCTGGGAGCTCTGCTTTTATTTTAGTAAGGGCGGTTCTTCTTTCAACAATTGCCATCGAAACAGCACAACAACTTTTTGTTCGCATGATGAAAAGAGTTTTTCGGGCGCCTCTCTATTTTTTCGATCTAACACCTTCAAGTCGGATCCTCAATAGGGTATGTTGGTTGTATAAATTTATATATAGTGCCTCTGTATTTCTTTGATTGATATGTTCATGCAAAACTCTGCATATTTCCGACCTGAGCTGGCTGAACTTGACACAATATATAACTGTCTGAAGTAGACTGACACGATCTTTTTACTCTGAAATAGATGTTAGTACAAATACTGCTGCAACATGTGTGTTTACAAATGTTTAATTGTTGCAGTGTTCGACAGATCAGGGCATTGTGGATACTGACATACCATACAGAGTAGCTGGGTTAGTATTTGCAGTAATCCAACTACTAAGCATAATCATTCTCATGTCTCAAGTTGCTTGGCCGGTATTCATTGTTTTTTCCATTGCCCTTGCGATCTCAGCTTGGTACCAGGTAATTAAGGCAACAAACTACAAAATTGATACTATTTTGAATGAAAACCTGTCAATCTTAAAGACAAGTTTTATTTGCTCTCCCCTTGAGGAAATTTAGTGCAGTTTTGCAACTATATAGAACTAGTTATATCAACGATTGTTGCACTAGAAGAAATTCACACACAGTAAGATATATGTGATTTAACTTTTAATGTCTTGTTTCATCTAGAACTATTACATAAGTACCGCTAGAGAGCTGGCACGGATGGTAGGCATAAGAAAAGCACCGATCCTACACCATTTCTCAGAATCAATTGCTGGAAGAGCAACAATCCGCTGCTTCAACCAAGAAGAGAGATTTTTCAAGAAGAGCCTCAAGTTAATCGATGACTACTCCCGCATCACTTTTCATAATTCAGCCACGATGGAGTGGCTTAGTGTCCGGACCAATTTTATATTCAACATTGTCTTTTTCGTCTTATTGGTCATCTTAGTTTCATTACCAAGGAATGCTGTTGATCCTAGTGAGTACAGCTTACTTTCAGGGAAAATTATTTGTTTTGGGGTGTGGATCATATATATTTTCTTATTTTGAAGGCACTAATGGACATGATTTCGACAGGTCTTGCAGGGTTGGCAGTAACCTATGGTCTGAGTTTAAATGTGTTGCAAGCTTGGGTGATTTGGAACCTTTGCAACGTGGAGAACAAGATGATCTCAGTTGAGAGAATCCTCCAAATTTCCAATACGCCGAGTGAGGCCCCTTTGGTAATTAAGAACTTCAGACCAAATGAAAACTGGCCAACAAAAGGAACGATCGAGATAAACAACCTACATGTCAAGTACCGGTCTGATCTTCCCATAGTGCTCAAGGGGATCAGTTGTGTTTTTCCAGGAGGAATGAAAGTTGGGGTGGTAGGCAGAACGGGGAGTGGCAAATCTACGCTTATACAAGCTCTGTTTAGAGTAATGGAACCATCAGATGGAAGCATATTTATTGATGGAGTAGATATATCTCTTATTGGCTTGCACGGCTTGAGATCAAAATTGAGTATCATACCACAAGACCCCACATTGTTTGAAGGAACTGTGAGAACAAATCTGGATCTGCTGCAACAGTACTCTGATGCAGACATTTGGGAGGTAATTTAGGTGCTTGGAATAATTTGCTTATTTTACAATAATGGAACTGGTATATGGTAACTAGGACGTTCGTTATGTACTGACCAGGTTTTCATTTTTATTTTAGAAAAAGAAAAAAGTAGAATGTAATTCTTATTGTTGGAAAAAATGGTTAGCATGTCCGTGTAAGATTATTTTGCCAGTATTGTTATTTTGAACATAAGGGTGACCATTATTTTTTGATGATGAAGGTTTTGTGCAAGTGCCACCTAGAGGAGATTGTAAAAGGAGATGACAGGCGGCTAGATGCACCAGGTACCTTGCCTTCATCTATACTACTTAGTATTTCAACAAAATCAGATTCTATATTCATTTCTTATATTTTACCCCTAATATCCTCAATCCAAAGGAAATATAATATAGGCCCATCTTGATAACTGAAATGTGGACTACTGAAACAAGCAAATCGATCTCACGAGATCAAAATAGGAAAAACAATAAAAGATAATCTACTAAGCTCAAGGAAAACTGAAGAAACAACCAATCATGAAATTTGCAAAAGTCAAAACAGAACTCGTAATTTTTAAAAAATCAAAATTAAACTATTATTTTAGAAAAATAAAAATATTGATGCTTAAAAGTTGAACAGATTTTATGTGTTCCTTTTTTTGTCCTCCTCTAGTGGTAGAAGAAGGGGGAAACTGGAGCTTGGGGCAGAGACAACTTATCTGTCTTGCAAGGGCACTGCTAATGAAGAGAAAAATACTAGTTTTGGATGAAGCAACTGCTTCAGTCGATACTGCAACTGACAATTTTATACAAAGGACCATACAGCAGGAGACCGGTAACTCCACAGTAGTTACCATTGCTCATCGCATTCCAACAGTCATTGATAGTGACCTTGTTCTGGTTCTTGAAGCAGGTAAGCAAGATGTTAACAGACACATTAAACTGTTTTTTTTTTTTTTTCAAATTTTGCTCACATTAATCTGACTAATCCTCAATTAACCCCTCACTTGGTCTTGTGATAAGAAAAGGAAGACATCAAGCATCAAATCACAACTAATTATGGGTTACTGATCTTTCAGTTAAGAGTTGACCACTCATATGCTAACTCATCTTTCCTGTTGAGTTTTGTAAAGCTTTTCTCCAATTTTAAAACATGCAATATTAATTGTACATGCCTGCAAAAGTAGAAATATCCCATATGTCCCTATAGACGATAGAATAACGCTCATGAATCATGATTCACTACAGTTGTCTTGAAAGACCAAGCATTTATGTAGATTGTAGAGATAGGATCCAGGTGTGCTCTCTCGAAAAAAACATAAATGGAGGGTTGTATAGTACACTGGTCTTGTAACAATATATTTCCCAAGCACTCACATTTACATTACCCGGGTTTCAGAAGTATTTTTGATATCCAGCAAGGTTTCCCACTTGCCCTCAAGCTTTGATTATTTAGAACCTAATTTTGCTTTTCCATAACCTGCTAAATGCAGGGAAAATATTGGAGTTCAACTCTCCCCGCAATCTACTAGGAGATAATTCCTCAGCATTTTCAAAGTTAGTGATGGAGTATTGGGGAAGATCAAAGGTTGATGGTGATCACAAGTCGTATTGTAGTTAACATTTTTACTAAAATTGTGCAGATCACTGCTCTTTTACATTGTAGCCAGTGTAGGAATATACTAATGACTAGTTCAAATGGAGAACAGATCAGGAGAGGAATAAAGCTAGGTGGGTGACTGGTATGGGCAGGACCGTGTGAAAAAAGAGAGATTGAGTGCCATATAATAAATAAAAAGCTAGAAGAAATGTTCATTCCATTTATGTAAATAAACACACAAACAAATAATAAGATTCGGTTGAAATAACTTTTATGATTGTACTGTGCATATTTAGTGCTTGGGGCTATCAACAGATGAGAGTTTAAGCATTATGTTATGGAGCCAGCATTTATTCAGGACCTCATACCATTGAAATATAGCAAAACAAGGTCAACAATGCTTGCCACTAGCTCAGTCCGAATTAATTAATGAGCTAGCTCATTCGTTACTGGTCCGAATTATTAATGAGCTAGCTCGCCACTAGCTCGGTCCAGAATTAATTTGTTTGAGCTGGCGAGCCAGTTCAATCCAGGTATGAATTTGTAAATTTGTATGAATTTATGTTAATTTTATGCTCCAACTCGGTCTAAAAAATTTGTAAAAATTTATTTTCCTCTTGAAACAAAGTCCACATAGGCCCAGCAAGCAAAACGATCCAGCTCAATCTAGCTTGTTTCTGGCTCGTGACGATTATGAGCTGAGATTTTAGCTCGGCTCCTAAATCTCAGCTCATTCAGCTCAGAAAATAAGAGTTATAGACATACACAAATAATACGATTAATAATAACTAATCGTAATAGGACTCACAAATATTAATAGAAGTAATTATAAAATGATACGATTTAAAATAGAGAGGATATAACAAAACACATAATGATTGAAGACAGAAGAATTTTACCTTTTCAGATATTAGCTTGTCTCTTGCCTTAAAGAATCTTCGAGTTGTTGCTTTAGCATACGGTGATTTTATTTTTGTTGTTGCTCTGATATTTCTGTAAAATTAGCACAAAATATTCATCGTCCAAATTAGCTACAGGTAAGTTCCACTGTGTCGCCAACATCCAATACTGGATTTCATTTGTCTAAAAAATAAAAGAATTTTTATTTTTTATCAAATAACCAAATTTAGAAGTGAGATCAAGAGGAGAGAGTGAGGGAGGAAGAGAGGGAGAGACACCTTGCTCAACCTTGACAGCTGCTATCAAGTTCTTTAGAAAAAGAGAGACCTTGCTCGAGACTCTTGGAAGCCTCTGCAAAATGTTTCCAAAAAGATAGAGAGAGAGAGAGAGAGAGATGGATCTTGGTCAAGATAGAGAAGCATCAGAGAGGAATAATTAAGCAAATACTACTATTGTTTAGCTCCTTCAACGAACCTGGTTCCACTGAAGACAGGGGTAGCTTCGTCATTTCATTCCTGCCTCACATGCGCATCGTTTTTAAGCTCCCATTATCAACAAAACAAGTTTCTCCGTAACTACTGTAAAATGAAGAAAAAAAAATCAGCACAGCACGATGATTTTTGAAAAGTAAAATATAACTGATATATTTTTTTTTATTGTTCTTCATATAATACATTAATTTTTGGACTTGTATAAGGTGGATAATACTAGCACGGTTTTCTTTTCATTTTTTGAAACATTATATTACGATCCAAAAAATCATTTTTTGAAACAAGTCCAAGTTCGAAAACAGTTATAAGTTTGTGGGTGCATGCCACTGCAACGCGTGAGCCATCAGCTAGTTATTCAACTTAACACATATATATATAGGATATATGATTTAAGATATTTTATCCTCATTTTCTGCTAAAAACAATGGATAATTACAGTATGATCCAAATCTTATATATGGTGTACATATGGGACAAATGTTATTCAAATGAAAAAAAAAATTATAAATGTGTTCTCAATTATTTATAAGAGTACTGTGTGTAAAATTTAAACTGAAATTCTAACGACTTATTTATAAATGACGTCTAATGATTCAAATTTGATAAATACTATATTAAAAAAATTATACATCTACGTACTATTTTAAATTTTTAGAGTTGGATATAGTATGAAAATTAAATATATGGTAGAATTATCGTAAAGAAAATATAGTTTCTTAATTTCTTTTTCTATACAATAAATGAGTGAATTAAAGATGCTATATGTTCCTTAGTAGTCACTTTTGGGGACAACAGGTGGCATTGTCAGGGTTGTGAAATGCCCAATACATGCAGATCCGCTGATATGTTTATTTTGATAGAAGCTAGATGAACATGAGCTGTAGTTGTGTAAATTTCCTTAATTTTAGGGTCAACAAAACTAAAATATTGCTCTAATAAAACATTATATATATATAGAGAGGTTGGCTAAGATACAAACGTTTGTTTCTAGTCTACGGAACAAATGTTTCGGTTTTCCGATTTTCAAAGTCCAAACAGTTAATCCAAACCATTAGATATTTAATCTATATTAAAATGTGCTTGGAGACCAAATTTTACATTTCTTGGAATTTTTTTATTATTTATTAAGATGGTTTGAAGGTCGTTGTTTTTCAATGGTGCAGAAGTTTAATAAAATTAGCGATTTTCAAACCATATTAATAAATAGTAAAAAAATTCCAAAAAATGTAAAATTTGGTCTCCAAGCACATTTTAATATAGATTGAATATCTAACAGTTTGGATCGACTGTTTGGACTTTGAAAATCAGAAAACGGAAACGTTTGTTCCGAAGGCTAGAAACAAATGTTTGTATCTTAGCCAACTTCTGTATATATATATTTTTTGCTTCATGTACAGGAACCATGTTCTCATTTAAAATCGCCTCCAATGTTCAGTGTGATTAGTTTATGTGATATCTCTGCACACATAATCTGTGTTTTCGAATGAATGAAAGGTCATCTAATCCTTGCAATATAATAGCGTAAATTGTGCCGATAGGCCCCTATAAAATAAAATATTGTAATCGCGCAGCATCAAAGACCGTGTACTTGTCACCAACTCAGTAATAGAAAGGCACTACTCTTTGTCCCATATCCCAACTCAGTAATAGAAAGGCACTACTCTTTGTCCCATATCCCAACTCAGTAATAGAAAGGAAGGCACTACTCTTTGTCCCATATCCCAACTCAGTAATAGAAAGGAAGGCACTACTCTTTGTCCCATATCCCAACTCAGTAATAGAAAGGAAGGCACTACTCTTTGTCCCATATCCCAACTCAGTAATAGAAAGGAAGGCACTACTCTTTGTCCCATATCCCAACTCAGTAATAGAAAGGCAATACTCTTTGTCCCATATCCCAACTCAGTAATAGAAAGGAAGGCACTACTCTTTGTCCCATATCCCAACTCAGTAATAGAAAGGCACTACTCTTTGTCCCATATCCCAACTCAGTCAAAGTCCATCATCGAACTTCTCTGCACAGCCGTGTTTTACTCCAAAATGTTGAAGCAAACCAAGTAAAAAAGTATGTGTATACCATTTCCACACAGATTTTTAAATAAAACCGACTGTAATCCATATATGCTAGCAATTGCACATATAAAAAAAACTTTGAATTTAATAACAACAGATACCAAAAATATTAGATTTACAAATATAAACAACATTAACAATTACATTACACTAATAAAATATGAATTGATTACAACCATTTTACTTACTACAAAAAAATTAAAATCCAACGAAAAATCCAATATGACTGTACATACATTTACAAGAATAAATAACTAGAAAGAAAAAAAACTTAATCCGAAACTTCAACAAAAGTTTTCCCATCCAAACATTTTTTTACCCTTAAAAATGCAATCTTGGGCCGAAGCTTTTCAAATTGTGGTCATACGCTAAAATCAGAAATTCGAGCAGAAAGTTACTCCCGTCTGAAGTTTCTTTCTGTCTTATCGCCTTCTCGGTGAATATATTGTGTCATTTGCCTTACCCCTCGCTCTTGTCTCGTCTGTTTGGAAGAGATGTTTTAGAAAAATACATATACTGGAAAAAAACTGTTTTACAAATGATAGATATGTCTTAGAAAATAGAGGTGCAGATCAATGACGTTAAAAAATTTGTGTTCCTCTAATTATATAAAACCATGTACAATTAGAAGTGGCATTTTTGTGCCAAATCCTGTAAAACATTCACACACGGTCCCATAAAAGAAAACATGTGTAAAAAAACAGAGATTTTTTTCAGAAAAATCTTAGACATGAATCATACACGATTTCTAACCAAAAACGCGTGTATAATTGTTTACATCATATACACACACGCGGTTAAGTTCACTATAATCATGTCCAATTACTAATAAGCAACCGTGTATATACTACTACAGAAATAGAGATTGCACACAGACATAAACAGGGGAGCTACACAGATTTCCTACCGTGTGGAGTGCGAGGGTGTATAATCCCTAAATAAATTATACACGAATATTTACCCGTGTGCAATTCCTGAGAGCTACACGGATCATTACATAAACAACCCTGTTCAATTCCTTGCCAGTGACGCTCTCCAAAGCTGAGCTACACGGATTGTAACATAAACAGCCGTGTAGCTCTCCTCTTTCTACACGGACATTTAACTAAATATCCGTGTAGCTCTCCTCTTTCGACACGGACTTTTAACTAAACATCCGTGTAGCTCTCATCTTTGTACACGGACTTTTAACTAAATATCCGTGTAGCTCTCTGAACTATCATACACGGACTTTAGTTAAATATCCGTGTAGAATTAACTAAATTTTTTTTTTTTGTATTCGTGCATGGATTATTTTATAAATTACTATTCTTACACGGAATTTTGTTAAATATCCGTGTAGGGTTGTCTTATAATTTCTTTTTTAGTTTTTTTTTTTTTGCTAGCCTCATGTTTTGCTAGCCAGTATTTAAATTTTTCAGATAGCAATTTAAAATTCATGTACATGAAATTATACAAAATTATACAAATCCATATTAGCATTACAAAATTATACAAATCCATATTTATCATTACAAAATTCTAACCGAAACCATAAAAACATAAAATTCTAATATCAACATATATAACAAAAAAAAGCATAAAAGCATCAACATATATATACATATTGCCTTTTGTACATATACAATCTCATGTGATCCACATATAACATATACTCCTCAAGATCCGATACAATGTTTGTAGATCAAGTTATGTCCTTACCACGGAAAGTTGGGCTCATGTTGCCAAAACGCTTGGTTATGATCTAGTTTGGACAAGAATTTCATACAAACTAAGGCGTATTAGATCCAACATATCAAAAAGGAGAGTGCCCATGTGATCCATGACATGATGCCTCTTGGTTAAAGGTCTCCAACATATTGCATCTCCAATAAAAAAATACATTTCATCAACATATATGTGCATGCATGCATAATAGAAAATAAAAATTTTCCTTTAAATTCAATTTTTTTTCGAATTTCAAATTTTTTCCAAATTTCAAATTTTTTTCAAATGTGGCCGCCCCCACACTTGGGCTCCCCACTCAGCCGATTTCCCCCCGCTTTTGCGTGGCTGCCCCCACACTTTGGCTCCCGCTCAGCCGAACTTTCCGTCGTTTTTGCATTATCTTAAGAAATCAAGCATGCATGAATTACACATGACCTAAATAAGCAATAATAAGTAACAGAAAATTAGAGGAAGAAAATGAAAATATATATATACTAACCTTAGAAAGATAGAGAGGAGAAAATAAAAACTTCAAAGATCTCTGATCCCAGCTGCTAGCATTTGCAGAAATCAGATCCACATTCAATACAGAGAGAGCGAGAGAGAGACAGTATAAAAGACTTGATCAAAACGGCGCTGGAAGGAGAAGGCCTTTTATACTAATTAAAACCCTACACAGCCTTTTATACACGGATTTATACTTATTAATCCGTGTAGCTCTCCAAATAATCATACACGGCTATTTATAATAAAATCCGTATACATTTCTACCATTTCTACACGGATATATTATCAAAAATCCGTGTATACATTCCTACACGGATATTTAACAAAAATCCGTGTAGCTCTCTCAATTTTTTCCACACGGTCTTCTTTCCACACGGATTTTTGATCTCTAATAAACCGTGTAGCTCTCTCAAACAATTCTACACTGATTCTTAACTAAATGTCCGTGTATAATTCCTACAGATTTTTTGGGCTTTCAAAAAATCATATTTGGTACACGGTTTTTATATAAAATTGGAAAAACCGTGTACAATATGCAGTGTAGAATTACCATTTTTGTAGTAGTGATAAATGTTGGTAATTTTAATATGCGGATTTTATTTTAATTGATTATGCCACACTGTTTTTATCAAAATTACTCGGATATGTATGTGAATAGATGTCCGTGATTAGCCTTTTTGTAGGTACTATTTTCTTGAAAATATGTAGCATTAGCCTGTTATCTATATATTTCTCAAAATCACTATTAATCTTGTCCATATTTCATAACAATGTGTAGGGGTGGCAACGAGCTGGACTCAGCTTGTAATCGGCTCGTTTAGCAACCGAGCGAGCTAGACTGAGTTGACTTTAGAGGTCCGAGCTGAAATCTCAGATCATAATCGTCACGAGACAACTCACGATTTGGACCGACCTAGTGATCGCTGGCTCACTTGGTCTAGTTGGACCTTGTTTAAGAAGAAAATATATTCTACAAACTTTTTAGACCGAGCTAGCTAACATAAAATGCACACAAATTCTACCAAGTTGAGTTAGCTCGTGAGCTAGCGAGCAAGCGAGACCAGATCGAACTCGTTTAATCTAGGTCGAGCCACTAACAAGCTGGCTCATTAACAGCTCAGTCTAGTAATGAGCGAGATGTTAGCAAGCAAATCAGATGTGAGTCACGATCGAGCCACGAGCTACGAGCTTTTGCCACTCCTAAATATGTGGGATCATTAGATAGCAATTTTGTATAATTTTCCTCCCCTTCATAATTTGGAGCTCTTGCGGAGTGGCTTGAACTACACCCAGCGAAGAAGCCCATTAATTTCTACTGGGCCTGATGAAAAATAGGTCAACAATTCAACCTTGATAGAGGTATTGATAGAGGTATTGAGATCTGAAAAATAGGCGTATTGATAGAGGTATTGATAGAGGTATTGAAAAATAGGCCCATTAATTTTTAAATGTAGAGGTTTGATAGAGGTATTGAGATCAGGCGTCAGAAGTAGAGAAATGACTAATTTAACCTTGAAAACCGACCAATTAGAAAATTGACATTTTTCTAACTACAATTTTTCTTAACAAAGAGTAAAATTTGTACTTTTTAAATTTAAAATATGTTTTAATAAAAAAACAAAAACAATAAAATGGGTAAATTTGTGATTTTTTTTAAATTTAGAAGTGTAAATATGATATTATGAATTTTAGAGGGGAAATAAGTAATTTTGAAGTTTTTAACGGGTAAACATGAAATTCCCCCTATTTATTTTATTCAATGTTGAATAAAGCAAGCAAAAAGTTAATAAATTCATGTGTAAGAGATGGAAAGTGTTGAATAATACATGGTCCAAGAAAAATCTTCGTTTATTGGTGCTGCAATTCTACGGTGAAAAAGATAGCAACACTGGAATTTTGTTACTACGCATTTATTATGTACAGAGACATAACAATTTAGACTTGAGAAAGCAGAGATAGGGAGCGAGGGAGTTGATTTGCACAAGTCTTGTTATAACTTTCAGTATAAAATGATGAAGGTGGAAGAAATTCAGAATTTTTAATTCATAGAAATTATTTTAAAAAAATGATAGAAAGAAATAGAAAGAATACCACAGTTGTTAGAGTGAAAAAATTATGAAGATGGAAGAAATTTAGAATTTTTAATTCATAGAAATTATTAAAAAAATGATAGAAGAAAATATAAAGAATATCTCAGTTGTTAGACCTATAAAAAGATTGGAGGTATTTTTTTTTATCACAAATTTAAACCAGAAAAAATTGTACCCATCCAAATATATTTTTTTTAGTTCTTTTAGATCTTCTGTGGCCTAAAAAATCCGAAATTTGTCAGGAAATATATATTTTTTATTTTTTTTAAGGTCCATCTACTTTTTTGGCGCACGCTGCCGCATAAACAAACAACCGCAAAAATAACAACAAATCAAACAAAAGTTTGGGTGGTATTATTTTTTTTTCTTTTCCTCTCTATTTTTTAATAATTTCTCTGAATAAAAAATTCTCGAAGAAATCAAGGGACGTCACTGTTACTGGTAGTGTGTAAGATCATATGTTTGAATTCTGATAGAAAATTACTTGTGGATATTTAAAATTGAATATTTTTTTTTCTAACTTTATCTAAAAAAAAAATATTCTTTAGACTAGTACTAATTTTTTTTTTGAAGTGCATATTTGTATTATTCAGTTGTCTTCCTTTATTAAAGTGGTGCACATCACATGTCCCCTTATCATGGTTTAGTTTGCCTTGACGTGATGTTTTCAGAACCTCTACATGCTTCCCAATTATGGTTTCATTTTGTGTTGTTGCCATCAGTCTAGATCAGAGAAAGGGACCAGTTTGTAATTATGTTGCAAAGACAAAGGTTCCTACATTATGTTGTAATTATGTTGCGAAAAAAAAGCAAGCTGGGCCGACAACGAGCCCAAAATACTATATTAACTGGGCCGAGACACTACAAAAGAATTTTGATGAAGAGTTATGATGTCTGTTCATTTCATTCATTTTACTTGTGTAGTGGGCCAAGAACGAGACCAAAATACTAACTGGTCTCGCTCCAACGAAGGCCCAGTGAATAGCATTTAAGACCAAATGAATAACGGTTGCGGTTAATATTAAGCCTATTTACGTGCAAATTGCCTCTGGTTCAAGTCGTGTTAAAGCCCAATTGCTCAATTCGAAAATTTTAAGGACCAAATTTGACAATAAATATAGTTCAAGGGAGTAGGGTTAAAATGCACCATTGGTTTTGTGCTCCAATCATGCTCCACGTCATTTTCTCCATTTTCAAAATTCAAGGAATCGATCCAAACCGCTCAATATGATCTTCATATTAAAATGTGCTTGGAGGCAAAATTTTAAATTTTTTAAATTTTGTTTACTATTTTTATAGATAGGTACAAAATCACTGTTTTGGATGGTCCATAATCTTCTGAAAACAGTGATTTTGTACCTATCTTAAAAATTAGTAAAAAAATTCCACAAAATATAAAATTTGGTCTCCAAGCACATTATAATACAAAGATCATATTGAGCGGTTCAGATCGATTGTTCGAACTTTAAAAACAGAGCAAATGACATAGAGTATGATTGGAGCACAAAACCAATGGTGCATTTTAACCCTACTCAGTTCAAGGAAGCCAGTTCTCTGTGAATATATTATCAAAAGTTGAACCATGGGAAAGCTAACATAAAGTTTTACACTTGTGTTCTACAACACTGAGCAATAATTTTCCTTGTATCGGTTAAGAATCACCCATTTCTATCCTCGGCAACTTTCTATTGCATCTTCACCCAAAACAGTTTGGTTTTTCCTATATAAAACTTCTTAATGTAGGTTTTGCTCCCCATGTTGGACCTTTTAATGTTCTCATGCACTGGTACTGTATATATATATATATACTAGTATTTTAACCGAAAGCATATTAGTCAATCTCTCTCCATATATAATTTGAGCTAATCTCCAGCAAGCATTTCTTTGTTGGGACTCATTGGCTCATTGGGACTCATGGGAAAGCTAATCTCAAGCCAGCTGTTATCTAGCTATTATTACTCAAAATAACTATTAATCTTGTCCAGATTTAATAACAATGTATAGGGGTGGCAACGAGCTAGGTTCAACACGTAATCGGCTCGTTTAGCAACTGAGTGAGCTGGACAAGCTGACTTTAAGAGTCCAAGCTGAAATCTCAAATCATAATTGGCAAGGACCAGCTCACGATTTGGATCGAACTGGCGAGCTAGCTTACTGGGTCTAGTTGGACTGAGCTAGATCAAGCTAGACAGCATAAAATGCACGCAAATTCATACAAATTCATACCTAGTTGAACTCCTTTAATCTACACCGAGCTACTAACAAGTTGGCTGTTTAATAGCTCGGTCCAGTAATGAACGAGCTGTTAGCGAGCCAATCAGATGCGAGTCACGATGGAGCCACGAGCTACGAGCTTTTGCCACTCCTAAATATGTGGGATCATTAGATAGTAATTTTGTATAATATTTTTCCTCCCCCTTTATAATTTGGAGCTCTTGCGGAGTAGATTGAACTACAACCAGCGAAGAAGCCCATTAATTTTTCGGCCTACTGGGCCTGATGACAAATAGGTCAACAATTCAACATGATATCTGTGCGTCTGTTTTTTGACCTAATTATGGGTTTTGAATTCTCTGCCGCACAAGAATTAAGAAATGAATTCATTCTGGAGAAAATAAGTGATTTTCTTTACTAGTAAATTAGTCTGGGTGCATGTATATTTTTTATAGAAGAAATTGAAGGCATTGAATTTCTATAAAAAAATTAAGGTACTTGTTATAAATTTGATGGGAAGAGCGTTGAGGTCTGATAGAGGCGGTGAGTTTATTTAAAAAGATTTTTTAAATTCACATTTTTCTAAACATGCTACATTTTTTTTAAATGTAGAGGTTTGATAGAGGTATTGAGATCTAATAGATGAAATGACCAATTTATCCTCAAAAACTGACCAATTAGAAAATTGACATTTTTCTAACTACAATTTTTTATTTTCTTAACAAAGGGTAAAATTAGTACTTTTTAAATTTAGAAGTGTAAATATGATATTATGAATTTTAGCGGGGAAATAAGTAATTTGAAGTTTTTAACTGGTAAACATGAAATTCCCCCTATTTGTTTTATTCAATGTTGAATCAAAAGCAAACAAAAAGTTAACAAATTCATGTGTAAGAGATGGAAAGTGTTGAATAGTACATGGTCCATGAAAAATCTTCGTTTATGGGTGCTGCAATTCTACGGTGAAAAGATGGCTACACTGGAATTTTGTTACAACGCAGTTATTGTAGGAAAAAGAAAAGTAACCCAAGTTGGAGCTATTATTATGTACAGAGACATAACCATTCAGACTTGAGAAAGCAGAGATAGGGAGTGAGGGAGTTTGATTTGCACTAGTCTTGTTATAACTTTCAGTATAAAATGATGAAGATGGAAGAAATTCAGAATTTTTAATTCATAGAAATTATTAAAAAAATGATAGAAGAAAATATAAAGAATATCTCAGTGGTTAGACCTATAAAAAGATTGGAGGTATTTTTTTTGTATCACAAATTTAAACCGGAAAAAATTGTACCCATCCAAAAAAAAATTTTTTCTTTTTTTTTTTTCCAGTTCTATAGATCTTCTGTGGCCTAAAAAAATCCGAAATTTGTGAGGAAATATTTTCTTTTTGTTTTTTTAAGGTCCATCTACTTTTTTGCCGCACGCTGCCGCATAAAGAGAACCGCAAAAATAACAGCAAATCAAACAAAAGTTTGGATCGGTATTATTTTTTTTCTTTTTCTCTATTATTTTTTAATAATTTCTCTGAATAAAAAATTCTCTAAGAAATCAAGGGACGTCACTGTTACTGGTAGTGTGTAAGATCATATGTTTGAATTCTGATAGAAAATTACTTGTGGATATTTAAAATTGAATATTTTCGATTCTAACTTTATCTAAAAAAAAATATTCTTTAGACTAGTACTAATCTGAAAAGTAGTAAACTGCTATTTCTATGAAAATTTGATTTGCTGTGTTGAGGTCAGAACGCTTGAAAAACTTTCAATCCAAACGATATTTGTTTATTCAGAATATAGTACAAATTAAATTATCAATTTCTACATATATTATTTAATTTAACTTTTTTCTTGCACTATTTTCAGACACTAACCTAAATACCATTACGCTTTCATTATTTTATTTTACAATTCAAATTAACACACCCAGTTAGGTTAGTACAATAACACTAACTAAACAATATTAGAACAAAAAAAGTATTTCTATTGCGTCTAAATGAGAATAATTATATACTTTTCAGAACTCGTTCTAATTAGTGCAATTATTATGCATCAAACATACCATTTAATCAAGCACTAGTTGTCTTAGTTCCAAATGGTCAAGTCAGTTGCGCTTGTTACTTTGCGATGAGTTAAAATACTACTACAAAAAAGCATTAATCATACACAGTATATCATACACGGATAACAGAAATATCCATTAAATCCATGTGTAAAATGAGCTCCAACATTCATACACGGTTAATTAAAATATAACTGTGTATAAATGTGCTCCAATATTCATACACGGTTGTCTATTAAGCACTGTGTATGATTGTGGTTAACTGTTTATAAATGACCTCCAACAATTGTATACGGTTTTATATACCAGCTTTGTATGAATGCTCCGTTGGATTTTTTGGACAAAAATCCAGCTTGTAATCATACACGGTTTTCTTTCTATTAATCGTGTATGAATGTTCCGTAAAATAAATAAAAAAATTCCTCTTTGTAAACATACATCACGAACACAACCAAAGTGGTCTCATTTGATAATAACGCTCTTAATTGCAAACAAAAAACCTGTGATAGACAGTCAAGATCGATCATGACCGCATATTTGCCGCACTTATCTAACCTATCCTTGAAAAGTCATAGTTTGTTCAGAAAAGTCGATCATTGTAATTAGATGTCCCGGATCTATCTGAAGTTTTGGAATAAAATCCAAATATTAAATATGTAATTCACTTATACTGACTCTTATTTTCCCTGTATAAAGAGCTCATAAATTGATCCACCGTGCATCACCACACAAACCACCAAAAACTGATCAATTGAGCAACCAATAACCATAACATAACATTGGTTCACCAGCGGATCATGAACCAACCCGGCACAATTTGTCCTGAGGTGCCGGCCGACGTGCTAGAGGTCGTGCTGACTACTCTGCCAACAATCGACTTGCTCTCCGCATCATGTGTGTCCCATGACTGGCTCCATGCCGTGCGCTCCACTCTGCACACCCGGCCCCGTCTCTTCCCTTGGCTCATCCTACGCCGTCTCCCCCATCCGAATGCCTCCACTCATTCGATTCACGCCTTGGACCCATACTCCCACACTTGGCTGTCTGTCCCCTGTCGCAATAATTCAATTGGAAAACAGTCATTGCTCACCCCATACTTCCTCCACGGCTCCACCCGGGACCTATTGTACACACTCACCATCTTTCAGCTGGTGATATCTAAAGATCCATTTGGGAGTTCAATTAAGATGGAGATGAAGGGGCCGAATGTATGGAGGCAAGATCCGGTCGTGGTGGAGGTGGGTCAGTGGGTAGTGGTGGTTGGTGGTGGGTTTATTACAGATTTGGGCGAGGGAGAGGAAGAGGGGGCAGTGGAGATTTATAACAAGCAAACCAGCACATGGGAGTTGGCTGAGCCAATGCCAACAATGTTCGAAGGATCTACATGTGCCACGTGGCTCTCTGTTGCTGTTTCGGATAACAAACTCTACGTGATCGAGAAGAAAACTGCCTGGCTTAGTCAGTTTGATCCAGAGAGTAAAACATGGGAACAGACCCATCAGTTGAGGCCCGACTCATCGGTTTTGAAATGGTCTATTGGGATTGCCGGTAAGGAAAGGTTGCTGTTGGTCGGAGCAGGGAGAGAAGGAGAAGTGATGAAGGTGAGAACTTGGGAGGTTGATGGCGACACTCTACAGGTTATCAGTAACAATCCAGAGGAAATGCCGACGGAAATGGTGGATCAGTTGTTTCCTAATTTCGTCTGTCTGCATGAAGACAGGCAGGTGGTTTTCTCTGTGGATGTGCGCGGGACGGAGCGCGGTGGCTACATGTTTGACCCAGAAAACATGAAAAACGGCGTGGTGATGTACCAGTTGTCAATGGAGGAGGAAGGAAGAAGGGTGTGGAGGTGGGAGTGGGTCCCATCTCCAGCCACCGTTGGATGTGAAAAGATGGAAAGGATATCCGTGGGATGCTCTCCGGTGACTTTGCATGAAGTTGCTAGTTGTTTACTATAGCCAATTTGTTACCCTGGCGCATGCAGTGAATTAGTTCTTGATTGTGAGCTGCAAGTTTTGGGTATATATATGTTCAAACCTATGTTTAGAAAACTCATAATTTTACCATCATTTGTAACATTTAAAAACTTGTGGACAAAACTACAAATTTCATATCTAATTTATATCAATAAAAACTGAAGAAGCGTTTTCAGTTTTTCCTTATATTGTGCACCCATTAAAAGCACATCCTTCTGATGCGTTGCTATTCTAATTTAAATTTGCATTGCACCTTAAAAGCATCTTAATGATGCATTATTAATCTTTCACGTTTCACTGTTCTAATTATGCACCCTTTTCATCTCCTCTCTGAAGGTTTATTTAAATCCTCTATGGGGACATTCATGTTATGATACTCTCTTTGTATCCGAGATATGAAAACGATTAGTTTTTTTTTTCCCTGAGTCGTTACCACATAAACTTTTCCAATTATCACAATTAAGTAATTATGATCAACTCTTGGATATTGTGGAGTTATCGTCAGTTGCTTTTATGGCGTGTCTAAGGAGCAACAATCCTGGATTATCTTGGTTGCGGTTCTATCTTGCACGATGAGATGGAATACGCTTAAGGACTGTATCATACACGATTCGGGTACTATTGTTTCAACTTGATTTATTTTATTTATTTATTTAACTATTCGAATTGTTTTCAAAATTTATCCCAACACGCACACACATAGCAAAGCTAGGGCGTGTTGTGCTCATCAAAGGGTTTGGTGAGCATAACTCCAAAATCTATTCGATTGACTTCAAATGAGACTAATCCAAACTGTTGAAACCGATCCACTTCACGAGTGATGCGTGTACATACAAAATTTTGAAAATTTTGAATTCATTTAGTACAAAGTCAAGAGGTCAAAACTTGATGAAAAATGAATGCATTAAAATAACTAACAAAATTTAATTTTTTTGCATGTATAAAGTCATTTTTTTACTGCTTGAATTTATATTAAAAAATTCAAAAATTTCAAAATTTTGCATGTTCACGAATCTCTCGTAGAGTAGATCGGTTTCAATGGTTTAGATTTGTCTCGTTTGAACTCAATCCGACAATATTTTTAGTTATGCTCACAAAAGAGTGAGGAGCACAACACACCCTCGCTTCACCATCCCCTTCAATCTAATTTAAATCCTGCCCCCTCACCCATGTCTCTTCATTTTCACCTTATCCCTCCTCTTCATTTTCTTTAGAAATTTAGTGAAGGAAATTTTCCAAAACCCTAATTTTTTTAAAATCATTAAATATGAACAATGATTCTCTAAACCACCATGTTTAGGTTACATGATTATTTTGAAAGAACTACGTACAAATATTCCTTTGGGTTTTGGGTTTCCGCGCCTCCTCACAGCCATGTGTTTAATTTTCCCATCCTCGCTTCTCTAATATATAAAATAAAATTTCTCCCCTCTTTGTTCTACCTCTTTAATTCCCTCTATCATACTCGATGATTACAAAATAACCATGTACAAAGAATATCATATCCGTTTAGTTAATAAGAACCTGGTACAAAGGTTTATGGTACATAGTTATTTTGAAGGAACTATGTACAAATGTTCCTCTGCATATTTCTTTAATTTTGACAAATAAGTCGGTCAGAGAATGGAACAACAAAATAATGGAACGGTACTGTTTTGCTCTTAGCCACGTTGCTGGCCCCTTGTATGGCTACGAGCTATTGATACATTGTATGCTGTCTTTATCCAAAAGAAAAAAAATAGAAATTGTAGTTATAGTGAGGTTTCTTTATGTGCAAGTCCCTTAATTAATTTGCAGATTCACATTCAAAACTCCACATATTGAATTTAAATAATTTAGAGAATACATTATATTGGTATCCAGTAATTCGTAAATACAGAACCAACAATAAATTATTCTTGCACCTTAAAAATAATAGAAGAATTCTGTTTTTTAACGTGTCTTTCTCATTTGTTCACTGGTCCACATTATATTTTCTAGGATACAAGAAGTGTTAACATCATCATTCAAAGAAGACCAAGTCAAATAATATCACTGTCAAAAACTAGAGAAAAATACTAGTCAAATGTTAACATCATCATTGTCTAATACATCACTACCACAAAAATATTAATCATACACGCGGCACATCGTGCATGGCTCTGAGCATTTTTCAACAAAACAGTGTTTGAATGGAAGCAAGCAGGTGCAAAAATGAGCTCAACCATACACACACGGTCAATAAAAACAAAATCCGTGTAGGAAAGGCAAAAACATTCGTACACGGTTGGTTATATAATATGAATCTGTGTACAATTGTGCCCCATCATACATGGTTATTTTTAATCTGCCGTGTATGAATATGAAAAATTTACAGACACGGTATTATATTATTAACCGTGTATTATGAATTCACGTTCTTTAAACCACCATGTTCAATATTAATTTCTTGAAAGGACGACCCATCACTATGCGTGCATTTTTACCTCCCCCTTCGATCCAATATAAATCACGACCCCTCACCCATGTCTCTTGATTCGCTCTTAGCCCTCCTCTTCGTTTTCCTCTCTTGACTAAGACAATACCCGGAAAAAGAAGAACATATCATATATCATGAATTGATCGGCGTGGAGGAAGTATAGGACATGTGTCGAACCCTAAAATGTTGGAAATCTATCTAGATAATTTATTTTAAGAAATCTTTAGAAATTTTGTGAAGGAAATATCCCAAAACCATAATTTCTTGAAAATTATTAAATTTGAACAATGATTCTCTAAACCACCATGCTTGTGGTAGATGATTATGTTGGAAGAACCATGTACAAATGTTCCTTAGGGTTTTGGGTTTTCGTGCCTCTTCATTGTCCTGTATTTAATTCTACCGTCCTCGCCTCTCTAATATATCAAATAAAATTTCTGTCCACTCTCTCTCCGAAATTTGTATATATAAGAAAATAAATTAAAAAAATATTAAAAAATGAGAAACTGTTCCTGGGATTTCGAAAAATAAGAAGGCAGGTATATGCCATGGCGTCCCAGTGGGACGCCATGGCATACTCCAGCCAGTCGGAAAAAAACGGAAAAAAAAAAAGAAATTAAAAATACGGGACACCATGGCATATCCCGACCTGGGAAAAAAAAAAAACATATAGGGACGCCATGTCATATCCCGACCAGTGGAAAAAACGTAAAAAAAAAAAAAAAAAATTTAAAAAAACGGGACGCCATGGCATACTCCGGCCCTAAAAAAAATAAAAAAAAATCAATTTTTTTTTCTGCTGTGTTCAATTAGAAATCCAATAATTTTGATCAGATTCAAAATTCATTTTAGAGAAAATGGCTACATGGATTTTTGTGTTCTTTATATCAAAATAAAGGTATGAAAGTCTAGTTTCCAGATAATATAATTTCTCTGTACAAAAATATTACAGATTGGTACAGTTTTAGCGATTAATTGACAGAGGTCAGAATTCAGAAAAACTGAAATTCCAGTGAGCAGTCCTATAATTTTGACCAGATTCAAAATTCAATTTAGAAAAAATGGCTACATGAATTTTTGTGTTCTTTATACCAAAATAAAGGTATTAAAGTGTAGTTTTCAGATAATATAATTTCTCTATACAAAAATATTACAGATTGGTACAGTTTTAGCGATTAATTGACAGAGGTCAGAATTCAGAAAAGCTGAAATTCCAGTCAGAAATCCAATAATTCTGACCTCTGTCAATTAATCGCTAAAACTGTATCAATCTATAATATTTTTATATAGGAAAATTATATTATCTGAAAAATATACTTTCATACCTTTATTTTTATATAAAGAACACAAAAATCCATGTAGCTATTTTCTCTAAATTGAATTTTGAATCTGATCAAAATTATTGGACTGCTCACTGGAATTTCAGCTTTTCTGAATTCTGACCTCTGTCAATTAATCTCTAAAACTGTACCAATCTGTAATATTTTTGTATAGAGAAATTATATTATCTGGAAACTAGACTTTCATACCTTTATTTTTATATAAAGAACAAAAAAATTCATGTAGCCATTTTCTCTAAAATGAATTTTGAATCTGATCAAAATTATTGGATTTCTGACTGGAATTTCAGCTTTTCTGAATTCTGACCTCTGTCAATTAATCGCTAAAACTGTACCAATCTGTAATATTTTTGTATAGAGAAATTATATTATCTGAAAACTACACTTTAATACCTTTATTTTGATATAAAGAACACAAAAATTCATGTAGCCATTTTTTCTAAATTGAATTTTGAATCTGGTCAAAATTATAGGACTGCTCACTGGAATTTCAGCTTTTCTGAATTCTGACCTCTGTCAATTAATCGCTAAAACTGTACCAATCTGTAATATTTTTGTATAGAGAAATTATATTATCTGGAAACTAGACTTTCATATCTTTATTTTGATATAAAGAACACAAAAATCCATGTAGCCATTTTCTCTAAATTGAATTTTGAATCTGATCAAAATTATTGGATTTCTAACTGAACACAGCAGAAAAAAAAATTGATTTATTTTTTATTTTTTTTAGGGCCGGAGTATGCCATGGCGTCCCGCTTTTTTAATTTTTTTTTTTTTTTTTTTTTTTTTTTTTAACGTTTTTTCCACTGGTCGGGATATGCCATGGCGTCCCTATATGTTTTTTTTTTTTTCCGGGTCGGGATATGCCATGGCGTCCCGTATTTTTAATTTTTTTTTTTTTTTTCCGTTTTTTTCCCACTGGCTGGAGTATGCCATGGCGTCCCAGTGGGACGCCATGGCATATACCTGCCTTCTTATTTTTCGAAATCCCAGGAACAGTTTCTCATTTTTAATATTTTTTTAATTTATTTTCTTATATATAAAAATTTCGGACTCTCTCTTCTACCTCTTTAATTGCCTCTATCATACTTGGTTGTTCCGAAATAGCCGTGTACAAAGAATATCATATCCGGTTAGTTTATAAGAACCTGGTACAAAGGTTTATGGTACTTAGTTATTCTGGAGGACCTGTGTACATATGTTCCTTAGGATTTTGCGTTTTTTGTGCCTCCACTCCCTTCTTCCTCTTTATTACTCTCCTCTCCTTCTCCCTTCACTCCTCTTTCTCTTAGGATTTCTGCGCCGCTCTCTTCTAGCCGTTGTAGGCTTGCCATTTACAAGATATACAATCTTCTAATGAATACTAATGGATTATAATTGATATCGTAGAGATGATATCTTTATGATTGATTATGTATTTCTAGACGGGTTAAATGGCAAGATTGCTTTGTCTCAGTTATGTTGCTAAGCATGCATCTCCAACCATAGTTTCTCACTACTACAAAAAAAGAGATTGCACACGGACATAAATGGAGGAGCTATACGGATTTCCTACAGTGTTTTAAATCGAGGGTGTACGAATAGGTCAATAACTACACACGGATATTTATCCGTGTGCGATTATAACGATTTCTACACGGATTACTTTATAAACAGCCGTGTACAAAGACCTGCCTGTGTCGCTCTCCATGTTACCAAGCTACACGGATATTACCTAAACAATCGTGTACGATTCTTTTTATACACGGACTTTTAACTAAACATCCGTGTATCTTGCCTCTTTCTACACGGATTTTTAGTTAAATGTCCGTGTAGCTCTCCTCTTTCTACACGGATATTTAACTAAATATCCGTGTAGTTCTCCTTTTTGTACACGGACATTTAACTAAATATCCGTGTAGCTCTCTTCTTTCTACACGGACTCTTAAGTAAACATCCGTGTAGCTCTCTGAACTATCATACACGACTGTAGTTAAATATCCGTGTAGAATTAACATTTTTTTTTTTTTTTGGGCTGGCCTCCAGTTTTGCTATCCAGTTTTGCTACATAATTATACAAAATTCATATAGCAAGAAATCCATATTTACCAGATTAGCAAGAAATCCATATTTTTCAGATTAGCAAGAAATCCATATACACTAAATTATACAATATTCATATACACTAAATTATACAATATTCATATACACTAAATTATACAAAATTATGGAAATCCATATTGAGCATTACAAAATTCCATTCGAAACCACCTTGCCCACATACACCTGACATCGTCGATCTGCTCCTCGGTGTAATGCGGTTGTTTTGTCACATTCTACAATTACAATTTGGTATTAGTTAGTAACAAGAAAAGGTAGATGCAAGACAGTTGCAAATATCAATTGCTATTATATAGGAACAATAAATATGAATTACATACCGCATTTGGGAATTAGAATTGTATTCTTTCGACAAAGTCAAACATGAAAATCACCGTGTAATAAGCGCATTCCCAACTCTCCAACTGTTGCGGGCTCTGAAATTTGCATTTAGCAGCCTATGCTAGAATGACAATAATTTTTTGAACAAAATATGAAATTATAAAATTATAGTGTGCTCACCAGCAACTACTTCCAATTCAACTTATTTTTCAAGCGAGTGCTATGCAATCCTCCCTATTTAACATATCTCACAAAAGCTCTTACAAAATTGAGTGAATGTAATTAGCAATTTTATAATTTGATATAATTGAAAAAAATTCAAACCAAGTGAATTATTATTGCTAACTTATTGACATAAGAGAAGATATCTTTGCACTTGTCAACTGCGATCCTTCCTTTGGGCTTACAAAAATCAACGATTATGCTCGCATTTAGGTAAGGCACAATGATAATCAAACACCAGTGTTTTCTATGGGAGGAGAAAAATTATAGTACTTTAGCATATAATAGTGACACGAGTGTTTGCTATGGTTGATGGTGTGATTTCATTTTTTTATGTTTCACTTTTATTTCCTTTATCCAATTCTTTAATTAAAATATAAACAATACATAAGTTAAGGTTAGAATTAACCTCTGGTGTTATGTCACTAGAATGAATTTCTTCTCCTCCTCCCTAGCACGATGCATCGCTGAACACATGTACTCGATAGCCATATCCGGATAACATCTCAGTGACGTAGCACTCACTCTCTCGGGGTCCAGAAATATGCACAAGTTCTTCTTTTGTACCATCTCATCACAGTTTCGGACTAGCTTCCTGAAAACTCATAATTTTACATTAGAATATATATTTGGACCTAAAAGCATCTATAGGTCGGTTATTGGACCAAAATACACTAATTATTTACATTATCTAAGAAATCAAGCATGCATGAATATATTACACACCTGTTACACCAAAATGGTATAGTACAAAGTTTCAGTACAATAAACTGTACCTTTTAAACCTTAAATACACTCTCGGTTCAGACTGCAAGTGCACAGTCCTATCGTATAGTATATTGTCGGGTATCGATCACAGGGACGGTTTGACAATTACCGGACTTCACTTAGACTACAGAGATTCTAGAAGTCTGCAAAGGTTGTTTTGGGGTATTACGTGTCCTTAACAGTTCAGTAACAAAATTCAAAACAATAAAATAAACTTTGATTTGGGTTTAATATAATTAAAAAGGGGGTTCCTAGGGTTTCTGATTTCATCTCAGCTCAGCCTCAAAGTACCCGGTCTGTGCACTTTCATGCACGGGCCGTGTGTAATGTACACGGGCCGTGTACTCTCATACACGGTCCGTGTGGCCCTCGAGTTGATACAGCAGCTACTGGTTTCTGTGTTGTTTCTTGTGCAGGGTTCAATTGGCCGAACCAAAGTACCTGGACCTCAACTCTCGCATGTTGGCTTAATTAATTGGTACGGGATTCAATTTCTTCCCTCTTAGGGTTCTCAAAACTCAACTTTCGCTTGTTGGCTTAATTATCCTAAGTTACTTGTTGGTTTACTAAAGATATCCTCGATCTCTCAATACGAAGAAAAGTTCACCTCTCGGCTACTACTTGGTTTCACCTCTCGGTTCACAAACCTATCTCAAATACTTAGTTTGGTCGAGTGAATATCAAAGTTATACAATTTCCATCTACATGAGGCCTTTCATCTAACGGATCAACAATTCAATTCAAATAATTTCAACTAAGCAATAAAATACTACACAATCAAGCAAGCACAAGATTCAACACAAATTCCAAATAACTAGCAAGTAAAACTAAGCATTCGACTACATCATAACCCTAGAAACAGAAAAGTCTACTCAAGCATGATTAAAAAGCAAATAAAACAAATAGCAATAATAAAGTTCATGACAAAACTCGAAGAGAGATGAAGATTCGTCTCCAAAACTTCTTCTCCAAGCCAAGTTTTTCTCCCAAGAGCCAGCCGTCCTCTAGGTTTGGAAAATCCCCCCTTTTTAATGCCCAAAATCGTGTCTTAAAAGCCTTCCTTTTCGACCTCCCTAGCTGGCATCTCTTTCCATTGCCAGTCTGGATTTTCCGGATTTCCTGTGTACGGTCCGCATAGAAATGTGCACAGACCGTGTGCCTGTGCCTTTGAGTTGTAGAAATTTAGCCTCCTTCGTGAAAACTCTCTGTGTGGTTGGACCGTTAACGTACGGTCCGCACAGAAACATGTACGGGCCGTGTAAAATTGCGTCGAAGCCAGAATCTTCATTGTTTTTCGCCCGTTTTCTGCAAGTTAACAAATAAAGCATAGTAGTACCACATTCTATTGATATTTAAATGAAATGTTCACGCTTTTAGTCTTTTAGGCATAGGTTTATATATGAATTAGGGTCGGAATATAGGCATAATAGAGAGATATCAACCTCCCCAGCTAGCATCTCTTTCCATCGCCAGTCTGGATTTTTCGGATTTTCTGTGTACCGCACACAAATGTGTACGGACTGTGTGCCTGTGTTAGCCTCTTGCGTGAAACTCTCTGTGTGGTTGGGCAGTTAAGGTACGGTCCGTATGCATGGGTGCACGGACCGTGTGCCTGTGTATCTAGCTCAGATTGTAGATCTTCTCGCAAGCTTTCCAAAAAGTGGTCATACACTCAAAACGGAGTTACGAGTCAAAATCTATGACTGTTTTAATTTCAAGTGCTGAAATTTCAGCATCATATACAGGTCGTGTGGATGGTATCCTGGTCGTGTCTGTGATCGGGCAGAGGGTTGTACGGTCCGCATAAGAAGGTACACGGACCGTATATAAACCTTCGAATTCCAGATTCTTCCTCGGTTTCGCCCGTTTTCTGCAAAGTAAGAACAAATGCGCAGCAGTACCACATTCTATAGATATTCAATGAAATAAACACGATTTGACAGTTTTAGGCACAGGTTTTGGTACAAAGTTTGGTCGGAATATAGATAAGAAAGCGAGATATCAACACCTAAATAAGCAATAATAATTAATGAACAGAAAATTAGAGAGAGAAAAGGAAAAAATATATATACTAACCTTAGAAAGATAGAGAGGAGAAAAAAAAAAACTTCAAAGATGTCAGATTCCAGCTGCTTGCCTTTGCAGAAATCAGATCAGTTCAATACAGAGAGAGAGAGTATTAATTACTTGATTAAAATGGCGCTGGAAGGAGAAGGCCTCTCGAAGAGAATGGGCCATTTTATACTGCACAAAACCCTACAAAGCCTTTTCTACACGGATTTATACTTAACAATCCGTGTAGCTCTCTCACAAGTCATACACAGTTATTTATTAAACAATCCATGTAACCCTTTATACACGGATATTTGATACAAAACCATGTAACTCTCTAACCATTCTTCACGGCTATTTATAATAAAAAACTGTGTAGCTCTCTTACTATTTTTACACGGATTTATTATCAAATATCTATGTAGCTATTCATACACGGATTTTAGTTTAATATCTGTGTAGCTAGCTCCCGCAATTTTTTCCACACGGTCTTCTTTCCACACGGATTTTTGATCCCTAATAAACCGTGTAACTCTCTCAAACAATTCTACACTAATTCTTAACTAAATGTCAGTGTATAATTTCTGCAAATTTTTTGGGCTTTCAAAAAATCATATTTGGTACACGGTTTTTATATAAAATTGGAAAAACCGTGTACAATGTGCAGTGTAGAATTATCATTTCTATAGTAATGTCTCCAACAACACAAACTGTATAAAAAATTGATTGCTTCTATACTTTCTAGGTTGATCTCCATTCACCAATGTGTTAAATTGCATCCTAGCACATGACAATATAGCCTAGATATCTGATTGATTAATATCGAACAATATAAATCATGCGATCCTTTCATGTATACCTATATTGATTAATTTTGAACGCAAACAATATTAGTACATAAAACACAACTATACACGGCGTATAATACACGGATGCGACAAAATTCCACATTGTTCACAATGTGTAATGGGAGCAGGTGCTTGCGAGAAAAAAAGCTCATACATACCCACACAGTTCGTTACACTACAGCAAATCTGAGCTTCAGCGATCGGTATCAGCGACCGGTGGTGACGCCGGTCGCTGATTCTCAATTTCTCTCCGAAAACAAAGATTTCCACTCAAATTCCGGCGACCAACTATATCAGCGACCGGTATCAGCGACCGGCGAAAACACCGGTCGCTGAAATTTTTTTTTTTTTTTTATCTCTGAAAAAACGCGCGGCTGAAAAATAAAACGCGCGTCAAAACGCCAAAATCAAAACCCTCCCCAAAATCAAAGCCCTTTCCGCCCGACCCCCCTGCGCCGCCCGAAGCCCCTCCGCCCGACCCCCCGCTGGAACCCCGACCCCGATCACTGACCCCGACCCCGATCAGCGACCCCGACCCCGCTCTCTGACCCCGACCCCGACGCTGTGACCCCGCCGCTGGAGATTGGAGTGACCCCGCCGCTAATTGAACATATTATGACGAGTCAGGTATTTCAAAGTCGCCTTAATTTTGTACTCATTCTTGAGAAGTTTCTACTATCTAAATTCATTTTAAAATACCAGAAATCAGCCCATCAAACAATGACAACTCCTACGATACTAGTGATCAATAAGGTTGATTGCGCACCAATAGATTCAATCGGACCTCTTGAGGAGACCTGTAGTGGGTTTTTCAAGAAGGTGGTGCAAACATGTGGCATTTCTGAACTGGAGAAAGCCGTGCTAGAAGTAAGGGGCCTCGACCCCATTTCTTCAGGGGGTCGCAAGTGGACTGTAAATCAGGTTAGTTCTAACATTTATTTGTAAGTATTTGTTTGTGGCAATTTTTTTTTTCTATTTCAGGAAAATATTAATTTCTTGATCTAAAACTACCATCTGAATTTTAATTTTCTCATATTAACCCCTAAATATTCTTATTTTGTGTTACTTTCTGTCCTCTTATATTATTTAGTCAATGGACCTGGCTAGTAATGACCGGCAGTGACCCAATTTGGTGGAAATATTCTTTAATCAAAAGGTTACTCATTCGAGCTTCTGAAAAATTGAGATTATGGACCTAATTTTGGAAATGAATGATACTGTGGTGTCATACGCATCACTTGTCTTACTCTGATTTGTTTATCCCCTTTTATTTGGAGCAACTTTATCTTAACTACAAGTCTAATAATTGCATATTATCAGAGGCAATTTGAGCAGCTACTAAGGGCACTAATTGCATATTATCTGAAGAGGTTTTAACAAGCATCTTTAGCAAATTCTGATATAAATGTACATCAAGGCTTGTGATTGAATCATACATATGAGATACACCCGGGGGCAAATATAATTTTTAAATATGTATTTTGGCCAATACAGTCAAAGATATGTCCTGAGCATCGATCCGCACACGGATGGCTGCACTGGAGCAGCCTCTCACAGACCCCCGCCTGTTGCGAGTGATTGTCTAAGTGCGGAGCCCTTGCATTCAGAGAATTAAATTAACCTTTTGTCAATCAATCCAGATTTGTTCCAGAATCGTACGTTAGAAAAGATGAGGTATGTTTTCTCTCTTCTAAATCATAATATATGGCTTTGTGCACTATCTTTGGTTATACATCTGATTTGAATTATTACTGGGCTTAATTGTTTGCCTTGGTTAGAAAAGATGCGGAACTTTGCTTAATTTGAGTAAAAGCAATTGAAGCATTTTGATTTGCTGCTGCCTTACTGTCACTGTACCAGTGGTACAGTGAGTTTAATTGAGTTTAATTTTTGGTTTTACTGTGAAATACATCATTGTAAATTAAAATACCCTTCAATTTTTTTATTTTTTTATTTCAAACCCGTAGATAATTCATTAAACTAAAAGACAATAGTACATAATTGAGAAAAAAAACCAGAAAATTACATAGATACCAGAAAATACTGGTAAATACCAGAAATTACCAGAAAATACTGGTAATACTGGTCAATTTTTGTTACCATGCTAGGAACCATTAATATGTATCTTTCTTTGTGCCTTATTACTTCTTATTTATACATCTCCTATTTTGATCAATTAATATATGATAGGCTTATGGAGTACACATGAATGGATATGTTGAGATTGACAGTGAAATGTTTTTGTGGGTTGCTAAAAAGAAGCGAAGATAAACCTACTTTTCCTGGAATGCTTGATCACATTGTTGCTGGCGGATTGGTTTGTGTTTTAAATAGTTTATAAGTATATACCCAATATTTATATTTTGCAAATAAAACCCAACAGTAAAAGTCAATTTAGTTGATTGTTATTTTGGTAAAATCAATTTAGTTGCTTTAATTGAAAATTCCAGCTTTGCTTAGACAATTGTAAATTGTAAATTATATGAACAGAAGGTCCCTTTCTCTTTCAGCTTTGCTTAGACAATTGTACACTGATGCTTTGATTAGATCGCTTAACCTGGTTAGTTTTTTCTTTTCAGATTTTTTTATTGTTTTTTTCATTTTTTTATTGTACACTGATGCTTTAATTGGTTTCAATACCAACGATGTATGTATCTGTTATCAATTAAGCTTCTATTTAACTTGGGTTATTGCTTGTAATGTCATGCTTTAATTTTTTATAGGTGCTATTGCAAGCTCGTGTGGGGAGGATGGTAGAGGGGCTAGATCTAAACTGAGCTGTTTCATGAGTTGGAAGGACCGTGAAGTTGCAAGCTCGGACAAGGACCGTGAAGTTGACTATTTGGTTGTGGAACTCAACTGAGCTGTTTCAAGGTTGTGAAACTCAACTCAACTGTTTCATGAGTCACAAAGATGGTTTCTGTGTCATTGAGTTTATTTAATTGTTCTTTACAACAATTGATTTCCATACTCTCTTTTGACACTAGTACCTGGATTAGTTAGGTTAATTGGATTGTAAATGGCATGCTTAGTTACAGTGTATGTATCGATGTTAATTGGATTTTAATTACTATTATGTATATGTATCAATGTTTTGTATTTATTTATTGTATATATTGACATTTATATTTAAATTTGTGTGTATGTTTATGTTGTACGTTGGTACGTGTCGTACCAATTATTAAATGGTGCAAATTTAAATAATATAACAAAATATAAAAAAACCTGACAGAAGAGTATCAGCGACCGGTTTTAAGTATCAGCGACCGATATATTTGGTAGCAGAAAGTTTTTGCTGACGTCAGAAAAAAACGACAGCGACCAAAAAAATTTGGTCGCAGAAAATTATCAGCGACCGGGTGACGTATTATCAGCGACCGGTGACGTCATCAGAAGAGTATCAGCGACAATGCTTACAGCGACCGGAGTATCAGCGACCAAATTTGACTTTCAGCGACCGGAATGAGTATCAGCGGCCGGCGAAAATACTATCAGCGGCCAAAAATTTGGTCGCTGATGCCCCTTTCTGCTGTAGTGTTAATTTTGAACCAATTCCGAAAGTTGCCAATATTTGTACACGGTTCCTTAATATTTTCGTAGAAAAATTGCTCCGGAAGTAGTGCGGTTGTACTACTTCATACACAGTTGTTCCTGAGAAAACCATGTGTAATTGTGGTCAGTTTCCAAACATTGTTGTTCAGTACATTTAATCTACACGATTAGAGTCACCATTGTGGCTCTAGGCCATGGCTGATTGATGGAGTTAGTGTCCTAAAGCAAATGTTGCTACATGATTTTGTTCATATATTTGTTGATATGATCAACTTGTTTCTTGAGTTTTCCATTACTTATAGTTTATCTAGAATACGATTCTAGATTGTGAGACACTATCTTGTAACAAGTAATACACTCTAGATGTCCCTAACCATTGTAATTAGCAAGAAACACTAATTACAGATAAGATTAGCATGATGATTAAATGTTGGTCGAATTTCAACAGATCAAGCAATAGTGGATTGGTTTGATATCACATATGCATATTAAAGAACTTTTGAAGTGTGGGGATGAAACATACTTCTTTAAAGAAAAGTTTTGAAGTAATTTGTGAAGAGTTGTAACATCAGAGAATTGCAAATGAACATCCATAACTTAATTTATTCATAACACTTCTATTAATATGATACTTCAACATCAATATTAACATCATACTTCCGAACCATTTATACAGCCTAATTAAAAACCTTACCAAGATAAACCCATTGGATAAAAACTTGAATAAGGGAAAAAGAGTACAGCGCGTGTAATGTCCCCTCGTTTAGATATTATTGAATATTCTTCAATCACCGTAAACCTATCTTCTTTGTGAGTTGTTCAGAAACTCTTGTCGGGAAAGATTTTTTGAATTGGTCTGCCAAATTGTCAATTGATCAGACTTGGCTAACATCTATTACGCCATCCTTTTGTAGGTCATGTGTTGAAAAGAACTTTGGCGCAATATGTTTAGTTTGGTCTCCTTTGATATAATCTACTTTGATTTGTGCGATACATACTGCATTATCTTCATGCAGCGGAGTAGAATTTTCCTAGATGTTTTCAAGTCCACATTCTTCCTGAATATTTTGAATCCTTGATAGTAATCAAAAGCATTCTCGATCCGCTTCGTACAAGGCAATCAGTTGGGGCATGATTTGATGATGTTGCCATTAAAGTTTGTTTTTGTCGATCGCCATGAAAATGCAGCTCCACCATAACTGAATTTGGTGTGTTCAAAAGATGAGCTTTATCCATATTTAACCTTTTTAGTAATTTTTCAACATAATTTGATTGATGCATAAATATTCCATTATTTAGATGCTTAATCTGCAAACCGAGGTAAAATTTAGTTAGACCAAGGTCTTTCATTTCAAACTCATTTTTCAATGATTTTGCAGTATATTCAATTTTTCAGGGGATCCAATAATGTTTAAATCATCAACATATACTATAATAATTGTAAAATCTAGATTTGATCTTTTCAAGTAAAATACACAAACTAATTATATTATTTTTATAACCTTCTTTTAGAACGTACTCACTAGGTCGATTGTACCATATTCGACCAGATTGTTTTAGTCCATATAAAGATCTTTTTAAATTTTATAGAGTGCATTTCACTAGGTTTGAACTTATATGCTTTAGACATTTTCAATCCTTCAGGGACTTTCATGTATATGTCATTATCAAGTGAACCATAATGATAGGCTGTTACAACATTAATAAGTTGCATGTTTTTATTTTTTGTGACTGTGAGACTTATTAGAAACCTGAGAGATAACGCATCCACTATGATAGAATTAGTGTCCTAGAGCAAATGTTGATTCTCTGATTATGTTTATATAATGATTGAATTGTTCAATTTGTTCCGAGAGATTTATGTTACTTGATGGCTCATTTAGAGTTGAGGACTCTGAATTGTGAAGCGCTAACAAATATAATTAGTAAACTCCAAATATCCCTAATTGATATAATGAGTTAGGAACACTGATTACAAATAAGATTTGCATGAGGATTAAATGTTTTGATCAAGTTTCACAGATCAAAGCCACCAAGTGTCGATTTAATCTAATGGATGCATATAAATGTTATATGGCATTTGATTGACCATACATGAACATTAAGTGGATTATGTGTTTGTGTCATTAATATTTCATTTGGTGTTGTTATCTCATGTCTGAGAAGTTCGGTTTTCATGCATGAGAAATATATGTCAGTGGTTGTTGTCTACCGCTCATTGGAAGTCATAAGGGCGGCATCTCTAAATGTATAAACTTGTGTTGTGAAGTTTGTGAATATGAAGAAGACTAATATCCATCATACACATCCAGGTGAACTCGTATGGAGTTTTTTATGAACATTAAATAGAAGTTAGTAGACTAGCTCTCCAACTTTCTTTTTAAAAACGCAATTGTAAACATGACTTTAAACATCATAATTACAAAACACAAGAATTGAAAAACAAAACTACGAGCAAGAGCAGCAAAGTGTGCTTTTTAATTTGAAAGCTTCACACAATATATTTATTCCATCTTAATTTCTCTTCCCTAGGAAGAGAACCAGTAAAAATAAAAAGTTTAACAAAATCTGCAAAAGTAAATTGACCGTATGGAAACAAGGAATTTGTTTAATTTTTTTTTGTCAACTTTTTCACGACTTTGATTAGGAAGATATACTAACTGCACCCATATCTATTTTCTCTTGTTTGTATTACCTAGAAGCAAGGTAATGTAAAATATGAACCTCCACAGGAAACCCCATGCAACAGTTACAAACAGGCAATTCCACTTGCTCAGTTGCGTCACTGATTGTTCTTTAAGTATGTCCGATCCTGTCGTGAAGCAAGTGTTAGCGGTCAGGTTTGAATTCAGAGTCTGGCTGATAGCTGCTAACACCTTCTCTTGCACGGTCGTATTCAGATCGCCAATCCAGGTACCGTAGAACATTTGCACGCCACGTGAAAAGCAAGCATTTGAGCTGCCAAATTCATTTTGCAAGACAGCCTCATATGGGTATTTAACAAGAGACAGATAGTGAAACCAAATCCAGTAATTGGGGATCCGGTCACGGTTTATATAGAAACCGGAGAAGAGAAGGAAGTATGAAAGAATTGCAACAACCACAGTATAACCGATCATGACATGTGGGACCACTGCGGAAATGAACGAGACAAATCCAGAACCAGCCCAAAAGGAGGCTAGTATGATAAGTACGAAGAAAAGGAAAGCCATGCCACCCCCTGCTAATCCTACCACAAAGAAAGTGATCAATGCAAAGGCTAAGGAAAGGAATACAAGAGGCGGGAATGTGACAATTGCATTGGATATCACGTAAGATGCCTTGCGGTACGCATTGTGTGAAGTTTCACGAACATATATAAAGCGCTCTTGTAGAAACACAGGGAGTGCATCAGCACATACAAAGAACATAGTTGTCATGCCTATTGTAAAGAAGCCAAGCCGTTCTTTCGCACCTTTTGGGGATGCATCGAGGCGCAAAAAGATAGTGGCAAGAATGAAACCTGTGACCATGATTGTGCCGAGTCGCATCAAGAATAGTTCGGGCATGCGCTTTGTGTTGGTGAAGGACCTCTTTGTCAAAACCCCTACTTCTATCCAGAAAGGGTTAGCAAATTCATCCATTGATGCCCCAAGTCTACCGCGTGACACACTTGCAGCAATTGCACCTCTCATAGTCAAAGGCAAATCAGCGGAGGATGGATTTACTGGCTTGCTAAATTGTGCTTGGTATCTCGAGTTGAAATCAACAAGTGATTTGGCCCCCATAGTGGGGTCCTTGTACTCGAGCTCACGAATTAGGTCTAGAGAAAACTCGGTAGGGTTCTCATGCTCAGGTATAGGTTGACCGTATTCGGCAAAGAAATTGTATAAACCATTAGGGGGGCCACTATAAACTGTTTGTCCACGAGAAAGAAAGAGGATATGATTAAGTAGGCCAATTATACGATAGCTTGGCTGGTGGATTGTCAATATAACAACGCTTCCACACTCGGCTATCTTTTTTAAGACCTGCACAACCATGAATGCACTCGTGGAGTCGAGACCAGATGTGGGTTCATCAAGGAATAGCAAGATCGGGTCATGAATTATGTCGGTTCCGATTGAGACTCGTCTACGCTCACCGCCAGAGACCCCACGATGACCCTCATCACCTATTATGGTATTTACGGCATTTCTCAAGCCCAATTGGTCTATAAGGGCTTCGACACGAGCCTTCTTCTTTGAGGACGGTAGTGCCCATGGGAGGCGGAACTCGGCAGAGAACATCAAGGTTTCTTCTACGGTGAGCATCGGAAAAAGCAAGTCATCTTGCATCACATATGCAGAGATCGTTTTCATGAGATGGCTATCTATGGGTTCTCCATTGAGGGTTATGCTGCCCCCGAGGCTCTTTTTCGGGATCCGGTCCGCTAGTGCATCAATCAAGGTTGATTTGCCTGAAGTTATAAGAGTGTGTGATATTTAATTTCAAGTGTTACAAAATCTATTTAGACTTTTCTATGAATTGGGAGAAGTTTATTTCTCAATTTGCTATTCCTTGATTAACCTGATATAGAAGTTAGAACTCAAAATTCAAAAAGTCCTTTAATTGTTATTTAGGATTTTTTCCTGATACATATGTACTTTTTTTCCCATATATATTGAAATAATACTTTATACTTAATTTAGTAACCTAGGCTTGAACTAGTATAGTTTATACAGTTGAGAAAGATTAGTAAGAGCTTGATATGAGCAAAGTTCTACTTAAAATTTTGCAAAAAAATAAATAAGTTAATATTACCGGACCCGCTAGCACCAAGGACCGCAAAGATCTCCCCTTCTCGGGCCTCCCCAGAGATTTTGTTGAGTAGAACTTTTGACTGTGACAAGCCCCCGGTTGAATTCACCATGTCTGAGGCAAGATGGTTGCGAGAGGACAGAGAGCGTAGGAATGTAAATTTCTTAGGCATCTTCACACTGTAGTAAAGGTCAGCAAAGGCAAGCTGAAATGGTATGGGCTGTTGCGTGGTGGCAATCCGGGCACCACTCTCTCCATTGGATTTTGCACAAGCTTGCGTGGCAACTATGCCAAGTTCTTCATCGGAGTCTCCTTTATGCAGAATTTCTTCG
>CM051465.1:77500-87500 GCA_028015225.1 Carex myosuroides
GCTTTAGGATGTGGGCTGAGCTTCAGGATTCGTGCTGGCCATTTGATGTGTATTCTGGACTTTAAAGCCCGTGCTGTCATTCAAATCCTGTTATGGCGCCGGAATGGAGGGTCTCAGATTGCTTTAAGATCCGTGCAGCTGTTTTATTGGATTTCTACTTATACTTAGCAATTCAACCTTTAAAAAATTCATATCAATTTGAAACAAAGTCAGAAAAATATGATCTTTATGTCTATTTTGTGTGTTTTGAAATGTTCTATTTAATTATGATGTTTATTTTATGTTTTGATTTTTTCTGTCATTCGATACTGCCCATTTTCCAACAGCAGCCCCCTTTTTCTTTAAATGCTGTTTTTCTATTTTTTGGATCTGAACTTTGAAAATTCGTATAAAATCGAAATATAGTCAGAAAAGTGCAAACTTGATGTCCATTTTGTGTGTTTTGAAGTCCTCTATCCAGTGGTGAAGTCCATTTTTTATTTTGGTCCCTGTACCAGTCCAGAAGGTACTGTTTACCAGAGAAGGTCATTTTGACACTTTAGAGGGCTTTTATTGTGTCATTGGTGCATGCTTTGTAGTGTAATGTTGGTCCATTGTTCCAGAGGGTACTAGGGACTGATTTAGAATATTTACAACTAATTCCATGAATTAAACATCATTTTTAGGGACTTTTCATGGCCTTTGTTGCTATATCTTTGGTACCAATGAACAAAAGGGAAAGGAAAAAAAATCCAAAAATTCCGAAAATGGTGCCAAAAATCTGCCAAAATGTGGTTTTATGCAAAGAAGCCCCTGATTTTGTTTAAAATCATGTTTTTGATGTTTTTTGAAGAACATGCCATTAAGATTTTCTTAGGTTTAGAGATGCAAACATCCAACTTCTCATTTGTTTACACTTCAAACCTTCCATCTTCCATCATTTGCATATATTTGGAATATTTAATTTCCTTTAGCATATTGGCTTAGGAAATCAAGTATTCTTCCATACACAAATGGATCTAAAAAGGGAGGGCCATTGAAATATCACAAGTTTAAAGCACAAATGACATATCATAGCCAAAGCTAATATCATTTAATACTTTAGACTTCAATTTCTCCCCATTTGCACATAGTTTTTAATTCTTGCCAATATTCATGCATGTAAATGCACTAATTATTGACTAAATTAATCCCTTTGCACAAATAGGCCCTTTGATCATTTAGGTTGAGAGAATAATGATAGGTCTAAATTATATACACATTCGATCTAGTTTTTATCACATAATAACACCAAATATCTTGTATTTTAATAGAGAATATAATGAAATATATCCAAGAATCAAGTTACTGCCGAAGTCTATTTAAATTACAGGAAATGGAGCAAATTGTAGATCTCCTCGCAATCTTTCCGAAAAGTGATAGAACACTGAAAACGGAGTTACGGATCATAAGTTATGCCCGTTTGAATTTCAGAGAAAAACAGGAGAAACCGAACCCAGTGCGGACGCACTGACACAGAAAACAGAAAATCCGAGCGCAGTGCGGACGCACTCGGGCCGTACCACCCGCACTCAACTCCAGTGCGGACGCACTGGACTCGCAGACAGCCAGAAATTCGCATTTTCAGGGGGTTTTTCTATTTTTGGCCAACAAGGAACACGTTTTAGAATACCAAAAATAGCCATAGCAGTCTGAAGAGTGCACCCACTAACCCCACTACTATCCTCTAAATTGGGCAAGGCCTTTGGCTATAAAAGGAGAAGAATTTCATCTCTCTAAATATCCATTATTGTACATATCCATGATTATATCCATCTTTCCACAAATTTAGAGAGGGAGATCCTGCAGAAATTCTCGAAGTTCCAAGGAAGGAGAAGAAGAAGATTCAAGCAAGGAGTCGGCAAGATCGAGGTTTTAGATCTAAGAAAGGGTGTAATCATTTCTTTATCTCATTTCTTATTGTTTTTGCCAATCTTTGTTATGGATCTCTCCAAGAGAGAGTAGTTCTCTTTCTAGGGGTTTAGGTCAATGCATGAACTTGTTTAATTCTAGATTATTCGGATATTTGTTTTTATTATGATTGTGTTATCGGATTTGATTGTTAATTTCTGTGATTTATTCTTTATGAATTTCATTAGTACTCGTTCCTTTGAGTTCACCTGGTTAGGGTTTATTGAATTGAAGTAGTTTTGAAATCGCGTTGATCGTGTTTTTCCGCTTTAAATTTATTAAATTCCGGCATTGGTCATGAGGAGACTACTAATTGAAACCATAAAGACACACCTTAGGGTTGGGTTAGAAGCGACCGTATTTTGATATCCAATCCGGAACTATAGAAATTAAGGTTAGGATTTTGGTGAAGGACCGAAGGGCGAAGGCAAATCCTAATTAGGACACCTTAGAACAAATATCGATATATGCTTTGAAGCATGAGATTAAATATCCCTCTAGGTTAGTGACAGCCCTAGAATTCGAGGCACATTAATCCATAAAGCGCAAAGTATTTGTATTAATATTTGTTCCAAAGGCTAACATAGGTTAGAAACCTCATCAAATCAAACATGAATTTAAACAAACCGAATAAATAGAATTAGCAAGGGATTGTAGACCGAATACCCCTAGATCTCCTTAAACTTGAAAACAAACCAATCTTTCTTTCCTTTATTTTATTTACATTTATTGTTTGAAACTCCTCTTTTTCGGGTATTGAACCCAACTTTAGGATTTTAAGAACAAACCCCCCCACTTTACTTTTATTGTTTTGTTTTAGAAGTAGTTTTCTTTATTAAAAATTGGTATTTCCCTATCTCCCTGCGGATCGACACCTAAATACTACAATCGATAGGTTGTGCGCTTGCAACTAACCTATTCATTGAGTACGAAGGTTTTATAAATATTAAAAGCAAAAGAGTACAAAATTATTATATCTAAAATACTCAACAAATAATAGGGGAGACCTCATGGCTCAACCCTACTACCTCTTGTATTTAATTTTCTTTTGTTGTCACTTTATTTTTCTTTTAACATCCTCACAAAATAATTAATATAGTTTTCATATGAAGGGAGACCTCATGGCTCAACCCTCATACTTCTACTATTTAATTATTTTTAGAAGAAATTAAAAGAGTTTAGAGAAGGGGAGAAAATATCAAAGATCAAAACTTTATTACTTTTATTTCATAAACTCCAAATAAAAGAGATGATAAAATATTAACATATATAAATATTAATACTTATATATATATTTATATATATTTTTATGCAAAGTAAATAAAAAGGTAAGAAGAATCACATTTTTATATTTTTTCATTATTATTTCATGAAAGATGCAAAGAAAGGAACTAAAAAGGGAAAATATATTTTTATTTGATCCTCAAGTTACATATTTCATTTTTGTTCATCCTAAGATGAACTAGAAACTATGCAACTCTCACATCCATGATTTTTGAAGGTTTTAGAAATAAAATAAAAGAGGAAGAGGTGAGGGATAAAGCTAAAGTAATGAAGAACAAACAAGAAAATCATCAAAAAAACCTTCTTTATTTCAATTTAAAAAACAGAATATTTACATAACATTGCTCATCAAGAGCCTTACATTACATAGGTATTAATTACCTATTAGCCTTGCTTAAGAAAACTTCAAGCTTCTAACCTAGCCTTGGTGTAAAAATGGGGTTTTCTCTCTTGTTTCTTGCTCAAAGCTTTCTGGAGAAGATGAAGTATATCTGGAGTTTGAATTTGGGGTGCCTTATAATGGGCAAAATTAGGGTTTTCGATTTGCTGCCTGCTGATGTGTCTTCTGCAGTGCCCACCAGGTGTTTGATCAAGGGTGTTGATTCATTCTCTCATTTTCAGATGCCTTGTTGGTAGAATATTATCCAATAACACTTGTGTATATCACCAATCATGGGTGGTATCACTCTCAGCCCTTGGATTAGCATTAAATAGCTTATATCACCTCTTGGCCATTGATTAACCGGCCTATTATGGTAAGGCTCAGGAAACGTGTCCCTGCACCCTGGGAGAGGAATATTCCACATCTTGGCTTCTTTCAGGGGAGTGTAACACGTGTTGGAAGGGACCACTGAGCCATATACAGCTGTAGGGTATAAGGTATGGTGCCTTGGCGGTACACCGAGAGGTAAAAATGCATCCTCTATGATTTCTGCACCTTTGTCAGTTGAAACATGGCCTCTAGCGTAGCCTATGCTTGCTTAGGTTGCTCCAGAGATCAATTGACCATTTGAGCAACCGAATTGATATTTTCCATTTAAGGTAAAAGCCGGGCTTGTGCCATACCGGCCATACACCATTCCGGGCCCCTTTCAGATCAAATTGACAGCCCATATAGCATCGTAAGAGGCTAATTAATGTACACTCAAAGCCCCAGAACCCAATTTTTATCTGGACTCGGGTTTCTCATTTTCTTCATTATTTCTTTCTCGGTTAAAATTGAAACTTTGGGAGAAAGGGAATAATTGGGGGTTTAGGCAGAGAAGAGGGGCAGAGGATGTTCACTCATCTCATGCGAGCTTTGGAATTAAGGCTTCACCATCTCCCCAAGTTCGAAATTCGAAGAATTACTTATGTTCGGGTTAGAGGAGGAAGAAGAAGAAGGAGCTGCGGGTAGGGCCCGCTTGTCATTCTCTCTGTTGCTACAGTACTCCTCCCTTTTAATTCTTTCCTTTTCCCTAGCTGAGCTCGGTGTAATGTAAACCGGGAGTTACCTTGTGCACGGTGCACAGTGTACCGGGTGTACGCGGATTGAAGGGGTCACCCCGCTGAGATTTAAAATCCCAGCGGCATCCCGTGAATTTGGGTAATCCTGGCGCATGATGAGCCGTGCGGCTGTTAGCTTGGTGCACACGACTTAGGGTTTATGCTCTTGGTGTACCTATGTCACGGGTCTTAGAGAAAATGGGTGCAAGTCGCTGACTTGTGGGGCCCCTATTTCCCCACCTTTGCTACACAGCTCCAAATCGTACCCAGAACCACTTAGAACATGATTTTGCTAAGCACCACTATGATTTTGCACCCAGAAAAGCATTCAGCTATTGTTTAAATTGTATGAAATTATTTCCTTTGTGATTTTGACTGTTTTAAATATCAAAATTCATTGTTTTGCATGTAGAATACTAACAAGAATTTTAATATGCGTGACCAATTTGCCTGAAGGGTCTGAGTATAACTTTGGCATTTTAATTACCTCAGGAATTGCCATTTGTCATGTTGACTTTAAATAGCAACTTTTTAGGGTCAAACAAATGCCCCCCACCTGGGTGAGGTGCGAAGACCTTAGGATTGAACAGCTTAGCCAGGTGCCCCCAGTGTTCCTCTTGAACTTTATAGAATTCTTCCCGAGTTGCTTTTCTTGTCTGAATCTCAGGTATTAGAACTCCACATTGGCATTGAGCTCGGAAGCGGGTCTGATCATCTTCTTCGATCACATCTACTTCAAAAAGGTATGTTATCTTTATCTCATCTCGCTAATACTTGCATGGCTGGGTGAGGGCTGAATGTGCGTTCTTCGGGGTTTGCCTGAGCAATCGGTCCCTTGCTCATACATTGGGGGCTTCAGACAGTGACTGTACTCCAAACTCACATTCATGGGGAAAACCTGTCTAACCGAGGAGGGATTACAGACAGGGGAACTTTATCTCTGATCTAGTATGGGAACCATGCGGGTAACTTGCAAAATTGAGGGTTTAGATAAAATGGCCTTCTGGTTGTAGGCATAATCTCAGGTTTTGATCCGGTTTGTCTCGTGTGCTTCTCGGTGGGGTCTTTGGCTAACCAGGGTTGGTTTTGGCTGTATCTCGGGGTCTTCTCGGGTCATATTAAGTTGGAATTTGGTTTTGGTTGTAGTTTAAGGTCTTTTCGGACTGCTGGTGTGGTTTAAGGTCTTCTTAGACCATTGATATGGTTTAAGGTCTTCTTAGACCATTGGTGTAGTTTAAGGTCTTTTCGGATCATTGATGTAGTTTAAGGTCGTTTCAGACCATTGGTGTAGCTTAGACGCCCCGCTCAAACACGGTTGTGCGGGGCGTCTCCACGCTTAGACGCCCCGCTCAACCGCGTTTTGCGCGGGGCGTCCCACGCTTAGACGCCCCGCTCCACCGCGTTTTACCGCGTTTTGCGCGGGGCGTCTCCACGCTTAGACGCCCCGCTAGCGTGTTTTGCTGGGGCGTCTCCACGCTTAGACGCCCCGCTCAAACACGGTTGTGCGGGGCGTCTCCACGCTTAGACGCCCCGCTCAACCCTGTTTCTGCGGGGCGTCCAACGCTTAGACGCCCCGCTCCACCGCGTTTTACCGCGTTTTGCGCGGTGCGTCTCCACGCTGAGACGCCCCGCTAGCGTGTTTTGCTGGGGCGTCTCCACGCTTAGACGCCCCGCTCAAACACGGTTGCGCGGGGCGTCTCCACGCTTAAACGCCCCGCTCAACCCTGTTTCTGCGGGGCGTCCCACGCTTAGACGCCCTGCTCAACCCTGTTTTTCAGCCGCTTGGTCCGTGTTTTGGGTCTTTCGGGTCATGTTTTTAAGCCGCTTGGTCTGTTTTTTCCCCGCTGGGACCTTGTTTTTAGGCCGCTTTATCCGTGTATTTCCCCCTCTTGGTCCGTGTTTTTAGGCCGCTTGGTCTGTGTTTTGGGTCTGTTCGGGTCATTTTTAAGCCGCCTTGGTCCGTGTTTTTCCCCCGCTTGGTCCGTTTTTTTCCCACCGCCTGGTCGGTGTTTTTCCCCCGCTCAATCCTTGTTTTTCAGCCGCTGCCTCCCTGTTTTGGGTCTGTTCGGGTCGTGTTTTGGGTCTGTTCGGGTCATTTTTAAGCCGCCTAGGTCCGTGTTTTTCCCCCGCTTGGTCCGTGTTTTTCCCACCGCTTGTTCCGTGTTTTTCCCCCGCTAAATCCGTGTTTTTCAGCCGCTTGGTCTGTGTTTCGGGTCTGTTCAGGTCGTTTTTCAGCCGACTTGGTCCGTGTTTGGGGTCTGTTCGGGTCATTTTTAAGCCGCCTTGGTCCGTGTTTTTCCCCCGCTTGGTCCGTGTTTTCCCCCCACTTTTCGGGCCATGTACACCGCTTGGCATGTACATCCGGGCCATGTACACCATCGGCGTGTACATGAGGGGGGCGCCCCTTCCAAAAATCTCCTACCCCTAATAGGGAATATGCATTTTTGGTCTCCAGCCACGCCCAGGGTTACCACCCCCTGGAAATCCCCCAGGTTCCCCCCCATTTTACGTGGATGCGCTGATGCTGACGGTCAGCAGCACCGACGCTGACGGCCAGCAGCACCGACGCGGACGGCCAGCAGCACCGACGGAAGGCACCGACGGAAGGCACCGACGGAAGGCACCGACGGGGGCATGTACACCCTTGGGCATGTACATCGGGGGCACCCCTGTATCAAAAAAAATTTCAAAGCACCGACGCTGAGCGTCAGCACCACCGACGGAAGGCACCGACGGGGCCAGCACCACCGACGGGGGCATGTACATGGGGGGCAACCGACGGAAGGCACCGACGAGGGCATGTACACCCTTGGGCATGTACATGGGGGGCACCCCTTTTTCAAAATTATTTTCAAAGCACTGACGCTGGGCGCCAGAAGCACCGACGGAAGGCACCGACGGGGCCAGCACCACCGAAGGAAGCCACCGACGGGGGCATGTACATGGGGGCAACCGACGGAAGGCACCGACGAGGGCATGTACACCCTTGGGCATGTACATGGGGGGCACCCCTTTTTTAAAATTATTTTCAAAGCACCGACGCTGGGTGCCAGCAGCACCGACGCTGGGCGCCAGCAGCACCGACGGAAGGCACCGACGGGGGCATGTACACCACCGGCGTGTACATGAGGGGGCACCCCTTTTGAAAATCTTGCCCCCCTAATAGGGAATATGCATTTTTTGGCTCTAGCCATGCCCAGGGTTACCACCCCCTGAAAATCCCCCATGTCAAAAAATTGGTGTTCCACCGCTTTTTTACGTGATTTCACCCGTTTTCAACGCAAGTTGCCCCGATCCACCGATTTTACGTTCAAATTTTTTTCAAAATTCAATTTTTTTTCAAAATTCAAATTTTTTTCAAAATTCAAATTTTTTTCAAATTTCAAATTTTTTTCAAAATTCATATTTTTTTCAAAATTCATATTTTTTTCAAAATTCAAATTTTTTTCAAAATTCAAATTTTTTTCAAAATTCAAATTTTTTTCAAAATTCAAATTTTTTTCAAATTTCAAATTTTTTCCAAATTTCAATTTTTTTTCGAATCACCCGCAGCACCGACGCTGGGCGCCAGCAGCACCGACGCTGGGCGCCAGCAGCACCGACGCTGGGCGCCAGCAGCACCGACGCTGGGCGCCAGCAGCACCGACGCTGAGCGCCAGCATCACCGACAGAGGCACCGACGGGGGCATGTACACCCTTGGGCATGTACATGGGAACACCGACGCTGGGCGCCAGCAGCACCGACGCAGAGCGCCAGCAGCACCGACGGACAGCACCGACGGGGGCATGTACACCACCGGCGTGTACATGAGGGGGCACCCCTTTTGAAAATCTTGCCCCCCTAATAGGGAATATGCATTTTTTGGCTCTAGCCATGCCCAGGGTTACCACCCCCTGAAAATCCCCCATGTCAAAAAATTGGTGTTCCACCGCTTTTTTATGTGATTTCACCCGTTTTCACCGCAAGTTGCCCGGATCCACCGATTTTAAATTCAATTTTTTTTGAAATTTCAAATTTTTTTCAAATTTGAATTTTTTTTGAAATTTCAAATTTTTTTCAAATTTGAATTTTTTTTCAAATTTCAAATTTTTTTCAAATTTCAAATTTTTTTCAAATTTCACATTTTTTCAAATTTCACATTTTTTCAAATGTCACATTTTTTCAAATTTCAAATTTTTTGTCAAATCGCCCGCAGCACCGACGGAAGCACCGACGCTGGGCGCCCGCAGCACCGACGGAAGCACCGACGCTGGGCGCCAGCTGCACCGACGGAAGCACCGACGGGGGCATGTACACCCTTGGGCATGTACATGGGAACACCGACGCAGAGCCCCGACGCACAGCGCCCGCTTCACTGATTTTTTTCCAGTTTGTTTTTGTGTAACTCCAAATTTTTTTCAAATTTCAAACTTTTTTTCAATGCACCAGCAGCACCGACGCTGGGCGCCAGCAGCACCGACGCTGGGCGCCTGCAGCACCGACGGAAGCACCGACGGGGGCATGTACACCCTTGGGCATGTACATGGGAACACCGACGCTGAGCGCCAGCAGCACCGACGCTGGGCGCCAGCAGCACCGACGCTGGGCGCCAGCAGCACCGACGCAGAGCGCGAGCAGCACCGACGGACAGCACCGACGGGGGCATGTACACCACCGGCGTGTACATGAGTGGGCACCCCTTTTGAAAATCTTGCCCCCCTAATAGGGAATATGCATTTTTTGGCTCTAGCCATGCCCAGGGTTACCACCCCCTGAAAATCCCCCATGTCAAAAAATTGGTGTTCCACCGCTTTTTTATGTGATTTCACCCGTTTTCACCGCAAGTTGCCCGGATCCACCGATTTTAAATTCAATTTTTTTTTGAAATTTCAAATTTTTTTCAAATTTGAATTTTTTTTGAAATTTCAAATTTTTTTGAAATTTGAATTTTTTTTCAAATTTCAAATTTTTTTCCAATTTCAAATTTTTTTCAAATTTCAAATTTTTTTCAAATTTCACATTTTTTCAAATTTCAAATTTTTTGTCAAATCGCCCGCAGCACCGACGGAAGCACCGACGCTGGGCGCCCGCAGCACCGACGGAAGCACCGACGCGGGGCGCCAGCTGCACCGACGGAAGCACCGACGGGGGCATGTACACCCTTGGGCATGTACATGGGAACACCGACGCAGAGCCCCGACGCACAACGCCCGCTCACTGATTTTTTTCCAGTTTGTTCTTGTGTAACTCCAAATTTTTTTCAAATTTCAAACTTTTTTTCAAAGCACCAGCAGCACCGATGCTGGGCGCCAGCAGCACCGA